>JBCAUA010038240.1:0-12040 GCA_038406235.1 Peronia verruculata | reverse complement strand
TGGAAAAAAGATATACAGTATTCTCTGAAAAGCAATGCATTAGTTGCTAAAAGGGAGATTTCGTAAAAAGGGTTCATTTATATTCAACCCTCCACAAATTGAATGGCACTTTAGAGTCGATATCCATTTAGACTCCAGCTCCAAAAGTTCCTCTGGTGAGCCCGACTGCAGATTGGTTATCCTTGTTTGACTTATATTATGGCCAGGTAGATTAAAATGATGCTCTACGGGTATGTTTCAGGGTTGGTTTTCATAGTCCTAACACTACTCTTATGATTAGAAAATCTTGTTCGCAATGCTATAGTCGTCTTGCCCACATATTGTTTGTTGCATAACGTACACATGATGACATAAATCAAAATTTTTGCTACTACAGTCTAAAGGGCTTTTAATGTAATGCTTTTGTTTTGTTGGGCTGCTGTGGATATAGTGACACTCAGTGGCATGCGGGCAAGTCATACACTTAGATTTACCGCAAGGTCAGAAATAATTCTGAGTCCTGATGTTATTGTTCGAACGTGTTCGGACCAAAAGATTGGATAAACTGGGGGGAATTTTCTGTGCGAAAATGGGGGATCCTTGAACATGGTTTTAGTCCTCTCTGATTTGTCTAGTCCTCAATGATCTAATAGGAGATCATTGTGCTCAGTCCTATTACTTCCCTTTACCAGACAAAAGAGGGATTGAACAGGCAGTGTAAAGAGGGAAAAAATCACTTTTGCACCCTTTGCTTAAAACGTATGCCATGGAAAATTAAAGAGAATGTTTTCTTCGTATTGTTACAATTTTATCAAATATTCTTGGTGATCAGTCATTCGAATGACAAGAAGTAAAAGGATTTTTTCCCTCTTTATATTGCTTGCTCAACACATCTTTTGTCTGGCAAAGGGAAGTAAAAGTCTGATCAAAATGATCTCCCCTTACACAAGTCCTTCATTTGGAAGGAACAGATAATCAGCAAAACGATCTCCTACTGTAATGATATAAATTATTTTCAGCACTTTTGAAATATTGAGAAAAAAGTGTCTGTAGATCTAGCACAATTCATTTGATGTGTTATGCCATTTGAATTCTATTGAATTTTACATACTTTCATTAGTGCAGTGACAATAAAGTAAATGAGATTGAAAGCTAAAAAGAGTCAAATGAACACTTTTTTTTTTTTCTTTTTATTGTATATTAATGGGCATCATTTTTTCCTGTCTTGAAAATTCTGTGATGTACAGAAACGTAAAAAGCTCAGACATCAAGTGATGATATCACAGAGAATTAGTCAAAACTTGCAGCAAGTTGATGAATAGATGGAAATATATATAAAAACATTGGAACTAATGGGTATAATTTGTTCTTTTGTGGATTATAGTTTGATCCTCAGTCAAAGATTCTGAATTCGGGAAAGTCAGTCAGAATTCTGACTTTTTGGTCGTTGCCGACTTTCCTACTTTTGGCCAATCAACTGGCAACTTTTACTGAATTCACAAGACAATCTTGCCGCTTTATATTAATTTGTGATACAAATTTTGTACGATGACAGTAAAACTGGAAGTACAAAGAGTTATCCTCGTACCTCGGTGATACTCGATAAAGAGACTGTTCAATGACTGTTTGAAGATCGAGATCGAAGTTCGTAGGGTTTAATTCCTCACATCTGACAACATACAGTTGCGCGAGAGTTTGATAGAAAATCAGCCCTTAAAGAGTACTGACAACAAATAATGTGCCCATGATCTTGGAAAAAACTAGTGTAAGAGGGCAGTTGTTCGCGATCTAGATCTGGATAGAGATTCTAGATCTAGATGTAATCTAATTACTGTATTACGCTTGTTGATTATGTGACGGCACTGCCTGTGGGATCATTTTAGTTCTTGGAATTTCCACGTTATATAATTTTATTGTCCCATCCTAGTATCTTGTGCAAAGTTGCAAGCTTCTCTCAACACAATAACAGCTAGCATGAAAACTCGAGGTTTTTAAAGTAAAGTGTGTTACTCTTACGTAACTGGGCAGTGCCGTGGCTTTGCGGGCGGGGGGGGTGTCAAAGGAAATTTTCTGACTTTTCTTTTCTTTTTTTTTTTTTTTTTGTGAAAGCAGTTTGACATCCCTGTGAATTAAGTTTTGAATTAGTCCGACATCTCTATCATGTACCACATACAGCTTGTTCTGCTGCTATATTTGCTGCACTGACATAACCCATACATTACTGAAATAGTGATAAGATTCACCTGTGTGATATACTCTGTATGGCATACAGTGGAGTCTGCTTAAGATAAACCTCTTGGGACAGAGTCAACAAGTTTATTTGAAGCAAGGTTTATCTTAACCATTTTCAAGAGAAAAAAATCCTCTCACATAAGAATAAGAGGTGGACAGTTCACACAGTAGCCTCCCCTGTTTATAAACTGCATGGGCCATCAAAAAAGCAAAAGTCATTGTTATTTTGGAATGTAATGCGAAGGATTTTACATAGAGATCGGTTTGGTAGCCACTGGTGAAGCATAGCAAAAGAAAAGAGCGAAACTACGCTTGTTTGTACAGTAGGTCTGCCGCTTGTTTGGGACTGGAAAAGGAGAGGTGGCACCGTGTGCTGACAGCATGAGAGGTGGTGGAAACTAAGGGAGGCTACGTTAATCATCAAGTGGGTCTCACGCGCATGCGGAGACTGCTGTGTTCTGATATAGTAAGCATCACCCTTCCCTACACTTCCCTCCCCCTACCCAACCCCTTTCCGCACACATCGCCCTTTTACATCATCGCAGTATGTGTAGGCTCGACTTTGGCTTATGCTTCTGAGTTTGAGTCACATAGTACTTGTGCGCCGATGCGAAGAGTTTGTTTTAAGTGAAGGTTGTGTTGTCAGCGTTTTAACCAGTTATTCGTTGGTAATGGAAAAGAAGGAAAAAAATTGGGACCACGAGGAAAGTTTATTTTAACCAAGATTTTGTCTTTAGCGAGTTTATCTTAAGTGGACTCCATTGCATAATGATAGTAAGTTTTTGTTTAAATGTTGAATGTGATTGCAGCAGCTTAAGTCAGTAATTTTTGGCTTCACCTTAGCAAAAGTCTGAGAGATGCGTTCAACATTGAAAAGAGGTTTGAGAAACAGCTCATCTAAAATGTATGTATGTTTGGTGAGTTCCTAATATCCAGTTCCTGTGGGGAACTGGCAAAGCTGAAAATTGAGACACTTTTATAACAAAAAATTGATGTGGTGAAAGGGTTAATGTATGAGAGAGAGCAACATAAAATATTTTTATTCATTTTTGTCTTTTTCAAGTACAAAAACAGCTAAAAAAAACCAAAAACAGCTAAACCGAAAACACAGCTGACCTGAGAGAAAAATTAGTCCAAAGTTTTTTCCTGTTTTACCCCTTTGTTAATGGACTAGGGATGAACAGAAGTCAGCATTCATGGGAACATGGCAGAACCAAAAACAATGACCTTGATTTTAAGGGAAACCTGCAACCCATTCTTAATCACACTTAGCACCGACAAACCATTCTCTCATCGTCAGTCCTGAGGCCACCAGCAGGTGTTGAGACGGAGAGGGGTAGGGGATGGGAAAATCACTTATTTGAAGCAAGTGTAAATTGTCTGTAGAATCTAAGTCATTTTATTATGCAGTGTGCTGATGAGGCAAAGCGGGCAATGCATCACCAAAGCATCATGATGCACACTGTCTGATGCGGTGTGATGTTACAGCATCGTGTAGTTTCAGATGGCTTACGTAGTTAGTGAAATTTGACCCAACAGTGTTTGTTCCCCCCTTCTGACATTTTCCACCATACCAGTTTGGATAAAACAACATATATTTAAACCGAAATAATATGTCTGGTCCCTAAAATTTTGGTTTAAGCATGTTACACTTTATAGTAATATAATTGCCGTCAATTTTCAGTTACAACAGTCTTATAATAGTGACTCTTGATGCCAAAGTAGCACTACAGATCATCAGTCTAGCATAAACCGGAGAAAATAGTGTTCAGGAAGTTTCTTTTATCATCACCTTGTGTGTTTTCATGCTTCAGGTTTAGCTGTTGGTTTCCTACTAGTCATCCTTTGTGTTTTCTTCTCCCTATCTTTCTCTCTCTCCTGCCTCCCACCCTCCCTCTCTCTCTGGTTTCTCTTCCACTAGCTCTGTCTTCTTCCTGTCTCTCTGTGTCCATCTCTCCTTCTCTCTCTCCTTCTCCTTTTCCAAATTTCCACCAGTCGTTTCCAATGATTTATTCATGTATCTGTCTTAATTTCCCCAGCTGCTGCCAGACTTACACTATGATCAGAATATGACTGTCCTATGTATTTTCAACGGTGAACATATGATGGATCACAAGGAGTGGAAGCTGAAGGACTTCTTACAGAGAAGGAGGGCTGTGAATATTTAAGGGCTTCTTGCAGAGATGGGTGGTGCTGTACATTTGAGGACTTCTTGCAGAGAAATGTAGTATGAACATTTCAGGACCTCTTGCAAAAAGGGCAGTGCTGAACATTGAAGGACTTTTTGCAGAGGGGAACAGAGCTGAACATTTAAGGACTTCGTACAGGGAGGAGCATAGTTGAACATTTAAGGACTTTGTGCAAAAGAGGAACAGAGCTGAACATTTAAGGACTTTGCAGAGAAAGGCAATATGAACTTTTCAGGACCCCTTGCAGAAAACGGCAGTGCTGAATATTTAAGGACTTTGCAGACCCACCTTTTAGTGAAACTGCAAGGCTCTGAAAACAGCAACCTTAATACCTTTCATTCTTATGTACCTGGACAGCACCCGACAGCTCAAACTGTTCCGACTTTGTCGTAAAAGCAGTTTGGCATTTCAGCCTTTTCTATGAGTGTTCACAGTGACTGAAAATTTTTGACATAAATACTGCCAGTATAAAATAACCAAGGTATACCAAACAAAATAATCTTGTTGGCAAGGCTACATCTGAATGGTTTCAGGGCAAAACCCAACAAATGCCATTTTTGAAAATTTTGAGTTATACCCCTCAATGCTGGGAATGGTAGTGCTGGTAAGGACTTTCCTTTTCACCAAATGCGACTTATCCCTAAATTTTTAATTCTTAATGATAATTTACCAACTACTGGGGAACAAATTGTCATTTTTCTCTTATATGTGATTTTGGATATATCTCATTTTGCCTCGAAACCCTTCATCTGTAGCCAGTATTCTCTTGTTACCTGTTTTCATATTGTTTTTGTACACATTTGTCTGTTATTGTTAGAGATGTCAACACTTCCTACTTTAGTAGTCAGACAGACTTGTTGGCTCTAGTCAGATTATTTCTTTGTCTCTTTTTTGCCTTCTTGAATAAAAATACTGCAATTTTTATGTGTGAAGGTTAGAATTTGGCGTGGAAAAAGAGAGAGTGAAAGGTTTCCCTCTTATACATGAAAACAGATTGACATCCCTGTATTGTTTTAAGTTTGTGAATCAGTGTTACCCCTGATAGCCTGAACTCTTGATAAGTGGAAAGAAATTTTGGTTGAACCAAAGGGGCGACCAGCTCAGGAAAAAATGATTAATACTGCTCAAATTATTTAACCCTTTTGCTGCTTTTGCTCGCATTTTCCTGGAAAGCAAATTGCCTGTAAGTAGTATTTGCAAAGGAGCATAATGAAAACTGTTCCTCACAGCAGTTGGTCACTGCAGCGTCTTGGCATTTGGGCCATATAAAGAAAAATACCAATCACTGTACACCATATGAGTGACGAACAAGTTAATCTGCCGTTTTTTGTTTGTTTTTTCTATTTATTTGTTTTTTTTTTTCTTCAATAATGTGTGGCTCTATAGAAATTAGTAGATTGAAATAACTGTGGCAAGGGAAAGGGCTATTAGGTAAGAGATTTTGTCAGTGAAATCCATCAGAGAAATATGCCTGGGAGGATAGGTCAAGGTGCGGCATTGGAGCTGTGGTGGATCCAGATTGGAACAGAGTTTGATACTATGTTTATTTCTATGAAGTTAATCTGTGTCGAGTTTTTGAAAAATAGACTGTACATATGTGGCATGAATAATTATTATTATTCCATCTTACTGTCTCTTTTGTGTGGCATGTTAGCTCAGTGGTTTGTGCTGCGGCCTGTAAAGTGGGTACCTGATATATATCGGGGGAAGTACAGTGGCGCTGCACTGCGGCAATGCGGTCTAATGGGCAAGTCAATTTCCCCTCTTAGGAGTCAAGGGATGGTACTTTCACTTTTTTACTTTTCTTGATAGCGTTTTCATGTGTATTTTCATTCTTCAAGTTTGGGTGTCTATTTCCCCATCACCCTTCCTTCTTTTTCTTTCTCTCACTCTTTGCCCTGTCCTCTCTCTCTCTCTGTGTTACTGTCCGACTTCTCTTCAGCTATCTCAGTCTCCTTCCTCTCTCTCTCCTTCTTTCTGTCTCTCCTTCTCCTTTGCCAAATTTCTGTTGGTTGTTTCCAGGAATCACACATTATGCCTTATGTATTTTGGTTAATTTGACTTATGATATGCTTAATTCTTCCTACCATTTAATGTTTTTCTTAATTGATTATTGTATGAGAATTATTGATTGTATTTTTGATGATAATTTTTCTTGTAATATGATTACAGTGGACCCTCGGGTTATGGACTTACTCCATTGCGGACTGTTCCTAACCAGAATTGTTTGTAAACTGAAACATTGAAATGAGAATAAATAAAATTAATCAGCTTCAGCCTCAGTAATGTCAGTTATACACTCACCATTCTTATGTTTAGCAATCATTTACAAGTGTAATGTGATTGTGCTTTTTACAGCTGCTGTCATTAACACATTTTTTCCTTCTTTGGTGACATGACTGGGGCTAAAATACCAACATGCAACACTAATGAACACGCATGCTGACGCACATGTGTACTTGACAAAGCACAGCTGTAGACGTATTCTACAGATTGTGGGTAAAAGGCTTGTTTGTGACCTGAATCATTGTTCGTAAGTCGAAGCAAAATTTGTTTGCAAAGATTGTTCCTAAATTGTTTTGTTCGTAAGACCAGTCATTCAAAACCCAAGAGTCCACTGTAGGCCTTAATTCTTTTTAGCCTTTAGCTCTGTCTCAAGCCCTAGTGGTTCTTCCTAACATTCTTCCCTGTCACACCAATGCTGTCTTCACCCATTAACTGCCGGGTTTACTATCACAAGAATATGAAAGCGTAGTTTTTAAAAACTTATAGATCTGGTCATGGACTTGTTGATTAAAAAAAAAACACACACACAAAAAAAAAGCTCCTTTCACTTGCTGAAAGAATATTTGCCCAGGGCAAATGAGTCGGGCATTCCACCAGGCAATTCCAAGCTGTGGCCATTTTCTAACTGCTTCTGACACCCCCCTCCTCGATGCAACTTCCGACTCATTTGCCCAGGACGCAAGACATGAAACTATCTATGATTGTACTATCAGATTTTGACTTCTCTGGCACATAGCTTGTTACACTGCTAAACTTTAAATCATCTTTTTTTTTTTTATTTTCTTGTTGTTTTTCTCCTCTTGTTACAGATGCCTGATCAAAAATGTTTTCTCATTACACTGTCATTGATGAATTCACGTATTCATGTTGAGTCTTCTGTTCTCTGTAATGAAACATGTACAGTGGTACCTTGGCTTACGAGGTTAATTCATAATTTTTTTCTGTGGCCATACTCGTAACTCATTTTGCTCATATATCAAATCATTTTTCCCCCTGACATTGATCAAAATGCCGTCAATTCCCCCCCCCCCCCTTCTCCATCACTCTAAATTTTGGTTGAATAAGAAAAGACAACAAAACAGTGCACAGGGATGTCAATCTGTCTGCATGAAAGAGTAGGAAAAGTTCCTGGCATATTCTTTGCCTTGCCTTGCTCCCTTAGACATGAGTCCAATAACACCTCTGAAGTCTGCACAACCAGTCTTCTCCATCCATCCTGGCACTCTGTCTTTCTCAAGACATCTTCCAGTTCTAGGCCTGTCCATTCCATGATGTTGCTTTCCAATCTCTTTTTCTGTTGGCCACTCCGTCTCCCACCTCTCACCATGCCTTGCAGGATTGTTTTAAATGTTCTTTAGCAACATGTAAAACTGAAGTACGTTAATGGTAAATAATACCGGATTTGAGGCCAACAGAAAAATTACTGTCAGCCAAGAAGTAGGAAATCCTTGTAAAGTAGGAAATTTGATATTCTGAGTGCATAATAATGTAGTAAAAAAAAAAAAAGAACGTAAAGAAATAAACTGGTTCTATAAAGTTAATATTTGCCTGGGAAATCGGACAACTTGGACATATGCTCTTTGTTTTTTTCCACATTTGTGTATCTTGATTTTCGTTGCTTTTTTCTTCATTGGTTTTTGCTGAGATCAACTAAGGCATGAGAGACGGGGTGGGCTTTGTGGCATACGCTGCACTAACTAGCATCTTAGAGCTTGCTCAGAACTCAGATTTTGGCTCATAATGCAAAGCAAAAAATCAGCCAAGTGATGCTCGCATCTCAAATAGCTTGTAAGTTGGTACACTCGGAGATCAAGATACCATTGTGTTTGTAAATATCAAAGTTTGTACAGTGTACATATACATGTATTATGTTTTAATATAATGCCTGCCAATATGAACATGAATTTGCAAGACCAAATAACATTTTTGTATATGATATATTATATAGAGGAAGTCTAACATTAAAGGAGATCTACGAATACAAATAGTTTATATCTATCCTCCTGGTATTGTGTTTTGTATTTTGGGATTGAGAAATGTAAAATGTGGTGTCAGTGGCCTAGCAGTTGGGCCGTCAGACTCTGGATCTAAAGTCTCGGATTTGAACCCTGACAGGCCCCGACATTTTGTCCTTGAGAAAGAAAATATACACACATTTCCTGACTCCACCCAGATTTAAATGGGTACCCAACTATAGATAGTGATTGATATTGTTAGACTGATAAGGATTTGAACACCAAACAGGTAGCCCGCCTTGTATGCTTCCCAGGAAACTGAGAATGTTCATTAGTGTCTTCTTTGCGTCTGTGAGGGTAACACTAGAGCCCGTACTGTTCGGGGATAAGCACTATATAAATGCTCTGTTTTATTATTATTAAATACAATTTTCAATGTTCATATATCCAGTTTTGCTCTCATAAAAGTGTTAAAGTGTGTTCCACTGTACAGGTATTATATGAAACTATGATAAAACTATGATAAGTTTACCTTTTGTTGTTGTTGTTGTTGTTGTTTTTGTCAAATTGTAAACTTTTGGATACAAGATATAAAGAGAACAAGTTTTTCAACATTTTAAAATTTTCAGTGAGGAAGAAAAAGAAAATAAAAATTTTGAAAAAGTGTTGAAGATGATCATAATAACAATGGACAAAGAGTGACGGCCTTCTGTCACAGCTTATAGGATAGGCCTATATGAATATACATGTACTTGTATCTTCCAGTCAACTGGGAATGTGATACCATGGAACCTACCATTCTATTCTTATCCGATTTTATTTGTAGACTGACCCTTTTTGTGACTACTACTCTTAGCCTTTTCAGTTTTTTTTTTTTTTGTTTATTCAGAATGTTGAGATCTTCATATATACATTATTCTATTTGATACAGATATAAGAAAAAAACACTAATTATAAGTCAAAATAAAGGGTTTCAGGGCAAAACGCGACAAACGCCATTTTTGAAAATTTTTTAGTTAACCCCTTAATACTGGGAATGGTGATAGTGCTATATGGTAAGGACTTTCCTTGTCACCAAACACGACTTATACTTTCCAAAAGTCTCCAGAAAATTCTAGTTCTTAATGATAAATTACTAACTACAGGAGAACAAATTGTCATTTTTCTCTAAAAGGCGATTTTGGATATGTCTCATTTCACTCCAAAACCCTTCATTGAAATATCCACTACATGGAAAATACAACAGGGACATGAACTACTGGTCAGAATACAACAAAAATATCAATTGAAGATCAGAAAATGCGTTGAAGAAAACTATCCTCTACAGGTCATAATATATAACAACAAATGCACCAGTCCAATTACATATCAAAATACAACAAAACAAAAATATCAACTCAGATCAGAAAATGTGTAGAAAAAAGTATCCACTACTGTTTCAGATCATAATACTACAGATGCATCAACTACAGGACAGCAAAGCACAACAAAATATCCACTAGATCTACATGATGGACAAAGGGACATCAACTACAGGTCAGAATACAACAAAATGCCCACTATATAACAAAATACAACAGGGACACCAACTACAGGTCAGAATACAATAAAGGCATTAACTCTAGGTAAAAAGGCTCCAGAAAGTGAGGAAGAAAAAGAAAAAAAAAAAAAATGATACATGTACTGAGGAATCCACAAGCTCGGGGGCAGTTAGCCTTATACATGTACATAATATATAGAGTTGGAGTTTCAAGAGCTGGAGTCGGGTTTCACTCGGCGACAGCAATGACTGCTTCGCCTATGTAATTATTGAGAAAACGTTGTTTTGGACGATCGCCAGAGAGATTCTTTACAACTAGTTACAACCACTGGGTCTGTCTCGGCTTGTCCGTCACCGCTGAGATAAATTATAAATACCTGTAATATAAACTCGATTCCATAGATCATATATGTGACCAATGACCCACATTTATTGTATTTTTTTCCATGGTGCATATCCGACTTTTGAAAACAATATTATTAATAAGCCCTTTTGTCTCACTGTGTCCCATTGTCACGAGAAAATGCTGTGTTTTGTCTAGACATTCTATACCAAAGCCTCAAAGAAATCCAGGAACAATGACTGGAGGTAAACAGTCAGGCGTGATAGTAGACTATGGGAATCTTCAACTTCAAGATGTATTGAACTACATGTATTTAGAGAAACTGGCGGTAAAAGTCAGTAAAGTTGGGCAACTTTTACGCTCTTCTGGCCTGAATATATACATGTATACGAAGGGAAAGCCACGGGACCGCGGGAATGGGAAACCCACCAGTTGAAACAAGTTGCGCATAGCTAGAGGGAGTACTGTTTGCGCTCCCCGGTTTACCGGGGCAGCACCTTCAACAGGAAGGGTGTTCGGACGAAATCTCAGGCAGTGTGGGCGTGGCCCAGCTGCGAAATCAAAATACAGTGTACATGGGACGGACGGAGGGGAGCCTGAAGCGGCGGTCTCCCACATCCTAACACCACGTCCTTGGCAACCGTTTACCGGACGGAAAGCAGTCGGGATCGGGAAGCGGTGGGAGAGGGTACCGTAGGTGATCTTCCTTCTCCCAGGCGAAGCCGCCCCCGGGCTACCACATGGCAGCCGGAAACTACTCCTGTCATGCGGGGGAGGGGGAGGGGGCGATGCTCAGTACAGGGTATTCATCCCTTTGATAAGCCAAGAGCTCTACGAGCGGAGAACGGATAGCACAAAAGGCCAGAGTGCGAATGCTCCCGCAAAATGGAAGTGAAATTCTAACATGCAAAGACAATGGTCGGATATCCCGATATGGCACCGCCCTCCTATATATTTATATATATACTGTAGTAGAATTATTTCGGCTTTAAGTAGCTGCCTGGTTTTGCTGAGAAATTTTATGGGTAAAATTTTAGAATTTGGAAATTTTGCCCGGACAGCGCCACACAACCTACTCTTTCATCGATTTTGAACTGCTGTGGGTTCTTTTTAATGTGCGTACCGTACACACGGGACCTCCGAAATATATTAGACCTTATCCGAGAAGACTAGACGTCATGCTTCCCTACCCAGAAAAAAACAGGGGACCGTTGAGTCACTGAAAAAAAATGCAGGTCTTTCGATCTTTGTGTCCCTCCATCCCCCGATGCAGAACTCGCGAGTCGATCCCGGCAATAACCTCACAGACGTGAGTTGTTTTCACCATGAAGCAAACGCCAAAACACAGAGCCACTGCGTCCCCTTCTGAATATATAAATATTGAGGCATGTTTTTTTTACTGTACCATTCGTGAGCTCAGTTCTCTGTTGCTTTGTCTCCTGGTTTTCTTTATAGACATCTACTCTCTTCCCAGCTCTGTGATTTCACTTTTGTTCCCTCAAAAGCAAGGTTTTGG
>JBCAUA010038229.1:0-12040 GCA_038406235.1 Peronia verruculata | reverse complement strand
ACTGATACCCAACTGTGTTATAGGCTACTCTTTATTTTGATTGAATTTACACAGTTGTTTTAATTAATTTTTTTTAAATACCGAATTATCATTTATTTTGTCTGCCATCACTTCCGTGTCAAAATACGTTTTCTTTGAGTAATATTAGTATTCAGTTTAATGAACCAAAATAACAGCATCAAGGTGCGCATGCTGGCCAAAAAAATTAAGTCGCAGGACTATATATTTAAAAAAAAAAAAAAAACCTCCCACGGAGGCCCTGGGGTACCCAGCTAGTATTTCATAAAGCCTGACATCTGAGCATCTTCATCTGGTTAACTAACGATCGATAGTTTTCTATCTCTCTAAAGGTACACGCGTTATCACATTTGTGTTGTTTTGAACACTCTCAAAACCAATAGTCTCTAAACATTTTTGAGACACGACATGATGAAATCAGACTCTCGTCAAATTTTGAACATATGGAGATATTGGTATCACTGTGAAGATTATTCATTTCCCTTTTAGTGTGTGAAAAAATTATTGTTCTACCTAAAGTAGAAGTTGAGATATTGGCAATTAAAGACGATGGGGGTGACCGATTACTGCAGCTGAATTTTAATGAAAAAATGACCGATCACTTTTGTAAATCCTTATTAATCTTTGTTAGACCATGCCACTAAATTACATTTTTGGGGCTTTTGCTCGATCTATTTCAGTAAACTGAACTCTGAAATGCATTTTTAGATTGATATAGAAGGGTTTGGTGAAAGAAAAAAATACGTTAAAACTTCATTCACTGATGAAAAACACGTGATTTCTCCTGTCGACTCAGTTTGACCAGCTCCTGATTTCATCGTGTCCTGTCTCTTTTCTAATTCTTCCAAAGCAGTACTAGGGAGCAGTATCCACGGTAGTATTTGGTCACTGCAGATTGAATGAAGACTCACAAGTCAGTGATGCTCCAACGAAACGTGCAAAGAATTTCTCACCTACAGAACATTCTAAGAAAGAGTGTAATTTGTGGAGAGCCTATTATTATAATTATTGTTATCATTCCAACAGCATAAATACAATAATGAAATAAATCACAAAGTACAACATTCCACTGACTTATTGATTTCCCCTCATTGACAGGGTTTATTAAAATAGGGCAGATAAAACAGATTGTAAATTGAATGACTCAAACCAGTCCGAAACTTCTGGAGAAACAATAACAACACCAGTGACAACAACAACAAGCAATATCGTCACCCTGGCTTAGTGATGACATCCCTATGACTGAGGAACAGCGACCAGCAATTGGAAGTTGGTGGGGTATTAAACACACACACACACACACACACACACACACACACACACACACACACACACACACACACACACACACACACACACACAGAGAGAAACTAGAACCCAAACCTTTACCAAAAATGCACTCGGTCTAGTCAGTAAAATACTTGGCCTGTATAAATTATATACAGTGCCATGCGAATCGATGCACTGTTTTTACCGTTGCCAACTGATAGCAGTACAGTCGACCTTGGAGACTGCATTATTTTTTTTTTGCTCCTTTGAACGAACTCAATGAAGCAATCCTAGGTCTGAGACAGCGAGGTCACTAGGTTAACTCTAATATAACTATTCAGATCAAATGGGGCATGGGAACCAGTTGTGCATTGTGACTTACTTTCCATGATTTAGGTTAGATCGAGTAAAACGGTCCTTTGAACGTAGCGAGAAATACACGAGAAACGAAAGAGAGGTTTTCTTGTCGAGGTTCAGTACACAAGGGGACAGTTTAGGTCACCTGGCACCTCCCCTCCTTCTCCCCCTCCCTCTTCCCCCTGCTCCCCCCCCACCCTTTAATTTTCTATTAATAATCTAATTCTACTTTTCTTTTTCATTTACTTTTCTTTTTATATTAGAAGGCATTTTACACTTGACAAGCTCCCTAAGAACATGGCCTTACTAACCAATTTTACTTTCCTTTAGTAAACCTCATATTGCTGCTACATACATTGTACAAAAGCCGACCGAAGTAAGGAGAAAGACTATGGTAAGCCTCAGATACACATTCCTGTGCTTGTATTTAATTTTATTGTGAGTTCGAGAACTAAAAATTTCTTTATCGCACCTTCTCGGCATAAATAACTGCAGTAAGGTCATCAGATAGGCTGGCCATATTTCCTTCTCCTCCCTCCCCCTCCCCCACCAAATCAAATCTTTGCCACTATAAAAGTAGGCTAGAACTATGCCATGTCTCTTTATGCAGTTTTTTTTTTTTTTTTACTTTTGGGGATTTGGGAAATGTCTCAGTTGCTCACGTATTTCCTTTCTCATGAATTCCCGAAGCACATACACGACGAAAGCTTCCGGATTTGGATAGAAAGAATAGACACTGCCTTCATTTTTTTCACATCTTCTCGAAGTACTACGTGTTGAATGCTATGCACGATTTCATCGTTGTAAACCAAGAATAGGTCGTTCACTTATGACATTTCGTTTCCGCGTCCGCCCCACTGTCTATTGTTTACATTTCAAACACGGAAGTAAATCACATGACGTTTCGCTTCCGCGTCCGCTCACCAAAAATTCGCATCCAAACACGGAAGTAAACACGAACGTGGAAAGGATATATAGTAAATCATAAGATTTCATCCCCGCCGTAACAGATTAAGTCAAGAAGTGAGGCAAACTTATGACCGGGGCAAGGTCAAAGTTGATGGGATTTCCCGGAATATTGGTGAACTTTCTCATTCCTGTCTCTTTGAAGTTGACATTGACATGATCTGTGCATCAAGAGCTTGAAGGTTGTTGGCATGACTCAAAGTTTAGTCCAGGCAGTCGTTCTTTGGTGTATGGGAAAAGAAAAGTCACAAGATGACAAATCAAGTCAGTAAGGGGGAAGGAAAGGGGGATAATAGTATGACATTGTTCTCAGCCAGTGAGTCATTTTTTCCAGTTGCCTTATAGTACTCACATTGCCATGACGACACCTATCTCGTCTCCTAAGACCTCTGTTGCTTGGTCTTTGTGGCCTTTTCGTTCGTGTCATGACATTGTGTGAGATGTCATGCGTCCTATACCAATCTGTAGTCACTGCTCGGGTTCCTTCTAGGAGAACTGTAGCCAAATAGCCCTTTACATCTGAAGAAAAAGCCGACTGTTTGATTGCCTACTCTCCGAGTTCGCTTAAACTTCAATGTGGGACTTTCAGTGGGGAACAGCTACATTTGAGACTGGCGTAAACTTCCGTATCTCATCACCAGTTAGGATATTTATTGTTAGCCGGGACCGAAAATAATAAATAAATAAACAAATAAATTATGAATAAATTAGTTAATAAATGCACACATAATGTAACCCCCCCCCCCTTATTTTTTTTCAAATGAGCATTAACATTAGGGCATTGACATTATATTTGCTTTGAATTCCGTTAGGATAAAATATTCCGCAACATATTTTTATTTTATTTTATTGTCATTATTATTGTTATTATTATTATTATTGTGAATAATCATAAAATTCTTGTAAAGTAATTGATAAAACTGAATTTTGTTTGATTATACTCTCACAAGATAGGACATTATTATTATTATTATTATTTTTAATAGAGCCACTTAATATAGTTATTGTTCATCTTTTCGTCGTCGCTATCATTATCATCATCATTATCACTTTAAGCATTATCACCGTTGTCAACATTATTTTATAGAACTGTCTCGAATTTCAAGAGCTCGAATGTTTAACGCCTCGCCATCGTTGACAAGCACTGGGTGTCCAGTGTATGCATATGTGAATATCATCTCATTATGTTGCTCTTATTTATTTTTATGTGTGGTTATGTGTATGTTCAAGAGGCTGGTATGCAAGTGAATGTATGATTAATAATATATTTAACATTATGCATAATTTATACGACTTGTTATGATGTTGAACCTAGCTCGCTTTTACATAGAACAAAAAATTTCTACTTTTGCGGAAAATAAAGTTATCTTATCTAATCCTACCTTATGGTACCTTGGTTATGGTTTTTATAAGCTTTTCAACCTCCTGTAGTGGTGGTTATCTCAGCTGTCCACAACCGTGGTCAAAAAATAACATAACACTATTGTGTTATGTGATCAGAACTAGTTCCAATCCCTTGATAATCACACATGAGAGAACATCCATCTCTTTATATGCATGCACAGTTGATGAAGTGACTTCGTCTAAATGCCTGTAATTCCCCCAGTTGTTCTAATGAGTTTCGTGCAGGAGGGTTCTTTGATCTCTGACGAGCTTATCCTGTTATTTTTTAATTCCTTTCAACTTTTTGTTATGGTCTAGCTTAGTTCAAGAACAGAGAGCAGAGATCCCTATTGATGATCACAATTAGGAAACGAGAGGCTGCATTCCCAATATTCATGTTAACTGGAATGCGAAGGTTGGAAAACTAGGAAAACACAAATGTAGCGGAGAGATTTTTTTTTTTTTATAAACAACTGATCAGAGAACAGAAATGCTAAAAAAAATCTTACTCTTTTGTTATTGACAGTGCGCTTCAAATGATATTGCCAACAAGAAACGCCAGTTGTGGAGAACCATGTTTCGGCCTGAAGTAGGGCACGACTTGTTGATGATGACGATAGTGATACACTGCCTTTGAGTTAAATACTACCGTCCATCATATACGATCAAAAAGCTATTCAGTGACAGATTAGCCCTGATTCCCTTCAACACCATTGCTATTGCTTTAACCTTTGAATTGCCGGAAGAAATTGTTCGACTGCAGCTCCTTCTATGTGATGTTTCTTTCATGTTCAAGAAATAACACGCCAGACGTTAATGGAAATACGACACGAAAACCTGGGTATCGTGCAATATACTGTTAGAAAAGGTATATTCATATACTATGTAACGTTAGGTGAGCATTTTTTTTTAAATTACCATATCGTCTCCATGACACGTCTAGAGTTAGAAGCAACATTGAGTCTCCTGTAAGAGATTGCCTATCGCTCTCATATTCGGAGATGTCCGTGGTCTCCCACCAAGCAAATATATACACTTCATCTCAACCTTAAATAAGCACAGTCTTCTAGCAAATAAATCAAATGTCTTGCCTTTCCACAGAGGTCTTGTTTAACCACTCTCTCACAAGACAGTCAGTCGCAGCTAGAATCTCGTGATGATCTATCACAATCTCATCTCTTCCTGTGCTTAGATTGAGTGCTTGGAGCCGAAGCTAGGAGTAGTTCTGTCCGTTTGTCTTTACTGATCGCGAGACTCAACTGAACTGTTTTCTAGGTCATCAGCTTTTTTAAATCATCTTCTGTGTCAAAGATATTACTAATTTACTGATCCCCCCCCCCCCTCTTATTTTCACTCCCATCTCTCATCTCAGAACTTTCATAGAAATAGTCTAAATCCTTTGGTCTTGAGATGAATGGGTTCATACTATTGCCATGGTTTGCCTGTTACTCAGGCTTCAGTGAACTGTCCTCCGTGATGCCACGAAATTGCCTCTAGTAAATCAGACTTTGCACAAGTAGTTCCTAAGTATATTGTCTTTCGTACGCAAAACAAAACTTCTACTCTGAACCTTGTTTAGGATAGTCATTTTCTCACAAGAAGAAACTCTTCAGTTTAGGTCTATGAATGTTGCTGCGTAGAAGCATGTCTGAAGTTACCATAATATGTCACGCCATTCACTGAGCGGTCATAATTCACACAGATTTGAATCAAGTGAACATTAAATCTACTCACTCAAAACTCTGTCTTACTAATGCAAATCAGCGTGCAAACTTCAGGATGACCAGGAAAACTAACCAGTTGCTATTTGGTCAAGAGCAATCACTGAATCGTATTTGAAAAGTCATTTATTTATTTTTTATCTAGAACTAAAATGGCGAATTCTTTTTCTTAGCCTGTGGAAGGCGATGTGTGTATCTGCAACCATCTATACCAGCAGTTTTCAGCAAGTGTTTCACCATCCCCTTGGGGTCACGAAGCCGTGGCGGGGGGAGGGGGAGGATGGTCTCCCGTAGCCTTGCCACAAGGGACTTAGAATAAGATTAATTTCAGCTTGTCAATTACATTTTTTTTTTTGTTTGTTTCAGTGTTTCTTCCTTTACCATCATAAAAAGTAAACTGTAAATAAAACTGCTGACAGTAAGGGGGTCGCATGGGTTTCAGGCTTTGGGGTAAGGGGGTATCGTGTGCAAAGACATTGGGAACCTCTGATCTAAACAATGCAGTTTCAAAGTGAACAAAAAGGGGAGGGAAGCGAGATTATGCAATGGGCGGTAACACCACACACATTATGATACACTACTCACCCACGCTGCTGTCTCAATGGTCCAAACGTCAGAGAAGCCAGGAAGACTCCAAAGGCAATGTTTGAGCAAGAGCGATCACTCTGCCAAATATTTCGGAAAAAATTTCCATACTGGACCAGGAGTGGGGGACATCGGAAGCAGTACAGTATTTAATATGTCTGGCAGCCAGTCGAATAAGTTGTATGTCGTTTGTGTGTTACATAACCCAGCACGCAAAAACTTTAATTTATACTTTCAGCGTGTGGAAAAGAAAAGTTTTCAACCAGCTTGATCATAGCCAGGTATATGTATGGTAAATTTAAAAGACAGGGAGTGACCCAGGTCAAATCAGGAGAAGACTCGGCAAAGACAAAAAAAAATTAGTATATAATACTAATATCACTCCTACACATGATATACTTACAACATGCCCATAAGAGAAATATCTTTCATACTCAGAGATGATTTTGATTCTCTGTTTCTACAGTATGAATCGATATCAAATTACCTACAGCAATTCAACTACAGATTTCTCTGTCGAACCCAGCCACTTACAACTTGTTCTGACTGGCTGCGAGACGTATATCCTCACTTTTATTACTGGGATTGACAAAAGCAAGGTGTACTCTATGAATGTCCTGACACTTGTACACTTGTAATCACAGCCTCCTTTAGTAAGAGGAGCTTGATTGCCTGGAGAGAATATGATTGCAAATTATTGATAGAACTTTATGAGACAATTTTCTTTAAAACTGTTTGACCCTTGTAGATCCCTTTTATTTTAGAGTCCTAAGGTTGTTTTTCTTTATGGGGAGTGTCGTTTTAATCTTGGCCTTCCTCTCAGATTTCTTTTGCCCCGAGTTGACTCACCATCAATATTTCCAATTTCCGAAGCCGACCTTCTCTGGGCCTACCTCATTTTTCAGCCTGCCACCCCTAGGTGTGAAAAATGGGCAGAGCGGCGGGTGATCTCGCGCGACCCCTGGGAAAAAAAATGGCGTTGGAGAAAATTGAAATTCGAAAACAAGAAAAAGAAATTAGCTTTGTGTGATTACTGCCAGCTTGTGGATGGGCAAGAAATTTTCATTTGCAAGATGAACTGTGAAACGTGGTGAACTGTAGTTTTTGTTTTTTGTTTGTGTAGATTAATGTTCAACACTGATTGTTGGAGTCTTGATTTTGTTTTCTTTCAGAGTTGATTTGCTTGTCTTGTTTGTTTGTTTTTGCTCTAAAATACACTAGGAATAATGGTCCTGCTCTGATAGCAAAAGCAAAGAATGACTCTCGTAAAAACAAACAATATTGCAATCTGCATCGGAAAAAGAAAATCAAGAACAGCTTTCAACTGAGAGAGCAAGATAGAGAGAGAGAGAGAAAGGAATCATCTTTGCACAAACGTCTGAGATGAAAACTTCAGTGAATGAACGCCTCAAACAAACAAACAAACAAACAAATATTGATTATCTAACAAGGTGAGAGAAAGAAGGAAGTTTAGCGGAATTACGAGAACAGCAAGGCCAGAATGAAATATGATGAATAACGAGAATATAATACGGCAAGCCAGAAGAGAAAAACATCACCTTGAAATACGGACGCGCAAAATGAATAATGCCAGAATGCTCGTGAGAAAACTGATATGGAAAAGAACGATCATGAGGAGGCTGGTGGAGAACGGGCTGATGAACTGAATTATGCCTTGAGCCAGAAAACATTGTCGATGTTGCTGTTAGTTATAATACTGTAATCTTACTCGAATTCAGAACAAACAAAAATGGGGTGAAAGTCAAAACCAAAGTGAAACTGTCCAAGGCCGTTGTTCCTTACCCAATCTGTTTCTGAAAAACGAGATAAAGATTCGAACAAATTACTTCCTTTTTTGTTTTATTTCATTCCTAGATGATCAGGTTCTCCACAGGAGATTCGTTACTCAGAACTTGGAACCTTGCCAGCGCGAATTCTTGGATTTCAATAACCCATATACTTTACGAGTCATGGTTTTTCTTAAATTTCTGTCTCCTTTTTGTCCATTCTTTCAGTACTGTTTCCCATCTGAATATCACTTCAATTTGCTTGACAGTAGATTGATAAAAACGGTGGGGGTGGCAGCAATCCATCCAGTTGGTGAAAAAGCAGCATAAAAATTATGTGATGGTTGAATGGGCCAATGGATGGACGAATGAATGAATATGTGGATGGATTGATGGTTGGATGGGTGGATGGATGGATGTTTGAATGGATAGATGGACGGGTTGATGGATGGATGGATGGACGGACGCACGTACGGACCGAAGGACGGACGGACTGATGAATGGATGGATGGATGGGTGGACGGTTTGATGGATGGATGGATGGGTGGACGGTTTGATGGATGGATGGATGAGAAATAGATTAGCATAATAAACTAACTAATGGATAAATAGATGGATTGACAGAAGAATTAACACACAGGTGATTGGATAAATAGTGGAAGGACAGGTGGATACATCGAGGAATAACTAGATTGCCAAGCAGCTATTACAAAGCTCAAATGCATCCCTGTAGAGCTTACTTTCTTTTCTTTCTGTCACATGTGAAAAGGTCTCGTAGCCCTTGACGCGGCGTTGCTTTAGCTGTTTGGCATTTTTGACCCTTCTCCGCTATCCCAAACCTTATGTTCCTGGATTCTTTCCGATACATCTCAATCTATTGACATGCAGCTACCGGGCACATGGCATTCTAGTCAATCGAATGTCAACCGGCATGTGTTAGGCATAACTATGGGTAGAAGTATTCGCGCTATCCGCCGTTAACCCTTCCACTATCAAAGTATTATGTTAAAAATTAGTGTCACATCAAACCTGGATGAACTGATGGGTTCTTCCATCGATTCATTCATCCATTGATCCATCTATCCATCCATCCATCCATCCATCCACTGATCTATCAGCATACCCAGTCACCCCATCTATCTATCCATTGATTAATCGATCCGCCCTCCATTAATTTATCCATTATCCATCCATCCACTGATCTATCAGCATACCCAGTCACCCATCTATCTATCCATTGATTAATCGATCCGCCCTCCATTAATTCATCCATCCAACCATTCATCCATCCATCCATCCATCCATCCACCTACGTGCATTCTTTGTGCATCACGACATCGTCAGACCCTCCTTCTGCTAAATTATTACCCTACCCATTAATTAACTGAACTAAAAAATGACCAGGTGTATTCGTATCCAGTGACGCCTGAATATTCTAGCAAGCTAGCAAATCTTGTCGATTATTTTCGTATTTTTTTTATGCCAACATAAAGGTGACCTTTCTTCAGTCTTCCATGCTTGCATCTTAGAGGAGGCAAGGTTACCCTTTTCCTTCCCTAGCCATTATCTTGGTGTTTGTGATTGAGTATGCTGACTTTAGCAATGGCTCGTATAAAATACTATGGCGAAATCATTGAAATCTGAACTCAGAAGCCTCGAGGAAAGCAACCGACCCCTGTCTTTTCTGCCTTTGACGTTATATTGTATTAGAAGCTAATGTGTTTGTTGAAAGAGAAAATGTCAATTCCTCCGTATTTGTGTTCTGAAACTGAAACTTAAATACCATGTAACATCACTGCTTATTGCAAAACTGATTGAAATATGAATAATATTATCTTGTATCAGATACATTGACTAGATCTGTTGGGTGTTGATTGAGTGAGTGAGTGAGTGAGAGTGAGTGAGTGAGTGAGTGAGTGAGTGAGTGAGTGAGTGAGTGAGTGAGTGAGTGAGTGAGTGAGTGAGTGAGTGGGTGGGTGAGTGGGTGGGTGGGTGAGTGGGTGAGTGAGTGAGTGAGTGAGTGAGTGAGTGAGTGAGTGAGTGGGTGGGTGAGTGAGTGAGTGGGTGGGTGGGTGGGTGAGTGAGTGAGTGAGTTATTTTTTTTTCCCCACACACGCCTCCCGCATTCTTTCGCCTTCTCCCATCTATCTTTCCCATTTGCTCTATCCTCACATTCTTTTATTTCCTCACTCATTCACTTGCTCATTCACTTCTCTCTTTATTTTGTTACATGTCTCTTCCTCTCTTATTGCATTGCCCTTTCATATCCTCTATTCCCACACTCAATCCTTCCTAAGACACCTCTCTCCCCATCTCTGGTATTCCATCGAAACCACCTTCTCCACACGTACAAGGTTTTGCCCACCGATACTCAGGTTTCACGTTGTCTAATCAAGCCTCCTCATTACGTTATCTACTCTTCTGTCCATCCATTCACTCATTCACTCCCTCACTCACCCACGTCTTTATTCACTCACTCACCACTCAATCACACACTCATTCACTCATTTACTCATTACTCACAACTCCTTCACTGAGTCACTCTTCACTCTCTCACTCACTCACTCACTCACTCACCTACTCACTCTTTCACTCACCCTAGAGCCACTTTTCTCCTACCATTTCACCTTATTTTAAAACTTCTCCAATCCTATTCTGAACGTTTTGTCCAAAACAAAAACAAAAAAAACCGAGTTTCACGTTGTCTTAAGTTTATCAAAGGAACTGGAAAGCCGAGTGGCAGCCCAGTCTAATATACGTGGCCTGGGTTTCCAGTCTTGCCACTAGCTTTTAGCGTAAATTACCTCTCATTTTCTACAAAGCTCTTTATCGACTTTCAGCCGTCATTTCATTCCATTTTTGCCTTCCAGTTCGTCCATCTCAGTGGCTCGTACAAACACACACAGCCACAAACAGACACACACACAAACACACACACGCACACACATAATATGAAGTCATAACATACACACATACACATAACACTACTCACAAAGATAATGAACGCGCTGGGATATGCATAGAAACACACACACACACACTTACTCACATATACATACATATGAAGTCATAAACACACATACACAAAACACATACAAGGATATAAATACGCTGATATATGCATAGAAACACACACACACACACACTTACTTACATATACATACATATGAAGTCATAAACACACATACACTAAACACATACTCACAAAGACATAAACACGCCGGGATATGCATAGAAATACCCACATAGTATAAGTACACATTATAATATAAATAATAATGTGGAAGGGGGAGAGACTGAAAGAGCTCATATCAACAACACAGATATTATCAACACACATGCTCATGCACCCGAAATCACGTATATCATTATAGATAGGTATACATACTTTCACAAATACGTAGTATTAAGTTCGGAAGATAGGCCGGCAGTGACGGCTCTTAAATACATATATATACATGTACATCTGTTACAGACATTACCACACATTTAATACATAGAGTGTTTTCTTCCCACCCGTACTCCTCCACTGTTCTCCTCCCTGTTTTTCTTCCCTCCCCTTTTCTCTCTCTTTCTCTCTCTCTCTCTTTCTCTCTCTTTCTCTCTCTCTCTCTCTCTCCCCCTCTCTCTCTCTCTCTCTCTCTCTCTCTCTCTCTCTCTCTCGGTGGCTGCCTACCATTACCAGGGCTATTTTCTCTGTCCTTTTGATTTGTGCATTTGCTTTTAGTTTCTGGAGATGAAAGTGGATCATTTTACGGGAATACCTTCACTTTGTCTTTTATCTCTCTCTGTCCCCTCTCTTTTCCTGACTGTCTCTTACATAATTATTATTCTATTTTCCGTATCCTTTCCAATACTGAAGTCTCTATGTCTTTGATTCGTTTTTATTCTTTTTCTCTCTCTCTCTCTCTCTCTGTGTGTGTGTGTGTGTGTGTGTGTGTGTGTCCCACCTGT
>JBCAUA010038218.1:0-12041 GCA_038406235.1 Peronia verruculata | reverse complement strand
TTAACAGAAACTCACGGCGATGGCTTCGCATTATGCGAGAAGCATTTAATGGGCACAAAGAGGAAAAAAAATCTATTGGTTCGTTTTTATTCGAATTATCAGAAATTCGCATTATCAGAGTTCGGTCTAGGTGGACTCGACTGTACTTTTTTTTGCCTAAATGAGTCCATTGTTTTTGCATCATATGAACATGAGGTAAGCATCGTTCACATTAAACAACAAACTCAATAGTACACCAAAATGAATTGCATGGTCTCAATCAAAACGTGTGACATCTATTTGTCCTTTCATTTCACAGCCACACATTCCTGCCATTCTGTTAATACACACCAAGATTTAGCTATTCTCAGTACAAGAATTTCAAAGATTACTTGAAAAATAACTTCTCACTTAACTGAAACTATCTTGGCCTATGGCCTATAGTGAGATATGTGCAAATAAAATGGAATGAAAAGTGCAACCCTGAATATTTTAGGATATTCTTATGTTCTACATACCTGAAAGAAGGTGAAGACCATCACAATTCTGGCTGATCAGATACTTGATGTGGCCCATGTCAATCAGTTTCTTAATGGCTTCATGAGTAAATGTGGGTCGCAGAGCTTCATAATCCACTGATTCGTCTTCCTCACTTTCATTGTCCTCCTCATCTTCCATTTCTTCTGTCTTGCTGCTCAAGATCTGATGACCATTTTCCTTTGGTGTGTGTTTTTCTGTTAAAAAAGCCCCAGCAATGTTATTTATTTTAGACACAAAAAGAATTTCTCATTCCCTGTCTTAACTGTTAAAATCTCTTACCCAAAGTATATGAAAAAGAATTTGTAATTATTGGCGCAAAATTTAAACAACGGGATACAAGGGATTTAAAAAAAAAACTTCACAGATCATGACATATAACATTTCACAATGTAGCTGTCAGCCTCAGGAGTAAAAGCCAATATAATATATTGCTCTTGTTGTGAATATGATCACAACACCTCAGCTACTTTAGCTGCAAATCTTGTTGGAAAACAACACATATTAAAAAAGTTAATTTCAGACATTGTCACCAACCTAGTCTAAATTTCTTTGCATTGCTTGCTCCTTCTGGTGCAGAACTGTCTTTGTGCTGCTCAAACACAGAGTCGATATCCACAGCTTCTCTATCCATCTCTGTCCATTTGCCATCTTTTCCTCGGAAATCTCCCATTCCTGCTGATGTTGAAATTCCAGCTCCTGGAAGCAAGAATCAGGAATTTTATTTAAAATTATCATTCAACTGAAGAAAATATCCAGTCTTAGTTAAAAAATCAGTGCTCAATACTTCGTGTATTAAACTGTCATAAAGACAGTATCCATAAAGTTATCAATTTCTTTGTAAACTTTAGGTTCTGTTTCCTAGTTACTCTAACTTTTTTGACTAATTTGAGACAATAAGAGAATCAGTCTATTTAATATATTTGAGTCCACTCACACTGAACTCTAATTTAACAAATTTTTGATAAATTGAATAAAAATGAAACAATACATTTTTTCCCATATTTGCGCCTATTAAATACCTCTGGCATAACTCAAAGCCATCCCCATGAGTTTCCTTTAAATCAAACCAGTCAGCACCGCCACAAAGATAAAAACTGTCTGTTGTCATCTTCGTGTCTAGTTTCCACCAACACGGATGCCGGTGGTTTGAAAACAAAGGAGACGGTGCAGTGATTGGGGCAAGCGGGGTTAGACAATGAATTGTGCCCCAAGGGCAGCGTAAGACAGGTACGTGTTGTTCACGGGGAAAGGGGGGCAATAAACAGTATACAACAGAAAGTGCTGCCAAGCAATTTATTGATCATCAAGCATCCTTGAAGAGAATACAGTACAGGTGTACACGTAAATGTAGTACACAAGTTACATGTACATGTATTACAAAGTGTATAGGTTACTCTATAGTAGAGCCCTGCGCCAATGACATGATGTTGGTTCTTGCACCGTGACAGGATAGGCCAGAGTCTACTACGTGCTAGGTTTTTTTTCGTTTGTGGTTGACTTGTATATATCAGGGATGTCAATATGTGTCCATGAAAAAGTAGGAAAAGTTCCTGGCATACTCTTTAGCAGCACAAAGAATTGAAGTATGTTGTTAATGGTAAATAATACCAGATTTAGGGCCAACAGAGAAACTGCTGGCAGCCAAAAAGTAAGAAATCCTACTAAAGTAGGAAATTTGACCTCCCTGATATACAGACACCCTCATAGATTATGTGACGGCTTCCTTTAACTGAGTTAATTTTATCAACAGCCCTTTTCAGGTGACTCAAACTGCCCTTTTTAGGGCTAAAATTTCAGGACTAAAACCAATGCCATTCTACCTCTACTTTTCTTTATATTACTTTACTTTCAATGCAGCCCTTACTAGGGCTAGTAATCCAATTACATGTATATGAGAGGGTTTGAATTTAGGATAAAAGCAAAGTTCGGGAGCCATAGCACAATTTCTGTATAGAGGAAAATAATCCTGTAATAAAATAAAATAGTGCCTCATCAGTCATTTGAGAACTGCTATCCGCCCCTCCCCCTTTTTGTTAAAACTGGAAGACAGACTCTTTTTAATCGAACTCACTGGTCTTGGCAAATTCAGTTTAAGCCAACTCGATTGTATCTAAATCAAAGCTGAACAGTTTCAGGGACTGATGACAGTGCAACATTAAGATCAGCAGCAGCTACTGTAAAAAATTCATATGATATTTCTTTTTTTTTTTTACCTGTGAAGAAGACACAATGACCTGCCTCCTTAATCAGCTTTGCAACCCGTTCTGCCTTCTTCTTGATGTCATCCACTGAATCAAATATTTCCACAGTCTCATTGGCATGTTCTATCATCACCTACAGATGAATATTATGATAAATACATAAAATATAAGCAACTTCTGACTATTTGAGTATTTCCTATGTTTTCAAAACTGACAGATACAATAATCAACTTTGTCATATTTACTTACTTTTGACCAAAGAAAAGCCAGAATATGTATACTAAATAAGTGCTAAATATGTTGAATAACTCCATGGCATCAGTATGTAAAAGACTATTCCACTAAAAGAGTGAAAATCTTTTGTTTTAGCAACAGTTCATAATATAAGAAACATCTAGATCTACATAATTTGCTGTTCAAAAAGTCATTGGAGTTAATCAAATATCAGCATGTCTATCAACATTAACGTAATAATATTCACCTTTTCACTTTTAGTCATACTGAGATTGTTGTCTCCATTTTCTGCTGTGTCAGCTTTTCGTTTCCTTAACCTTCCTTGTCGTACTACTACTTGTGAAGCTGACAGTAAGTTTTCCCAGCATTGTCGGTGGAAAACAGCCTCTCCATTCTTCTTCCACTTGACTAAAAGTGCCTGTTTAAATTTTGATAAACCTCCTTTTGGAACGGCAGTTTTGACTTCTGCACGTGCTGACAATGCACTTATGAGTGAAAGATCACACGTCTTCAGAGAACATTTCACCGCCTTAGCATCAGCCATAGCCACGAGTTGCTTTGAATTGATTTAGATCCACAACTAATAAAAAAAAAGCGATGATTTCGGATAGTAATATTATAATAATGTGCAATGAATGTCAATAACATAAATTTATTGCCAACTTCAATGAGGACAAACAACAGTCAAAGCACATAAATGTCGGGGCACCAAATTTGATGAACATGTGAAGGTTTCCCTTCGATCACATGAAAAGATAAGATGTCTGCTCCCATCTGATCTGCCACAGAACCTGTCACAGGGAGAGACTGATTGTCTTGCATAAATGTTTATTTTTGTTGCTTGTTCATTTCATCAGAGTGACGTCCCCTATACGGCATCAGCGGATTAAAAAATGTGTGGTTTTATGGATGAAACGAATTTTCAGTTAGGATTTTTTTTTTTTTTTGTGACCTTGGTCGTCGTCAAAGTTCTACTATTCATTAATTATAGATCGTTGATTTATGACGTTTCACTTCCGCGTCCGCCCACCATTCTATTGTTTACATTTCAAACACGGAAGTAAATCTCTTATGACGTGTCGCTATACCGTCCGCCCCACATTCCATTGTTTACATTTCAAACATGGAAGTAAATCACTTATTACGTTTCGCTTCCGCGTCCGCCCACCAAAAATTCGCATCCAAACACGGAAGTGATCACGAACGTGGAAAGGATCAATAGTTCATATTCGACTAAGCACAGATCTGGAAATCCCCTGTGTGAGTGAGTGAGTGTCTGTATGCTCTACTGAAAATAAACACTACGAAATCCCACAACACTAGTGTTGAACACAAAACTTAGGGAAAAACGGGGCGCGGGAAGAACGTCATACTTTTTCTTACGTCATTAAATCATTAACACTACTCAATGCTACTATTATTTAATAGGCTCACACTGAAGACTTTTACTGACACATTTCAGCCACATCGTAATAGGGTCAAACCGAAAAGTGAGTCAAATTTGAGAATATTTTGAGTGTTTGTACACCCTGCTAAAAATAGACGTCGGTATTTTCCAACCTTTCGCGTGGTCGGAACAAATCTATTGAAATGATTGAGAAACTTATTACCAGCAGCATTTGGTGGTTTCTCCTTTCGCCAACATTATTTAGATTTCATAATGGTTTTCCGTCTCATTCACATTGGCCATACCAGTAACATCTAACATCATTAGTGTTAAGAAGTGATTATGCAGACTTAATGAAGCAGAATTGGCTGGATCAAATATCCAACCTGCTATCTAACCCCCGCGGGGGCCAGGGGTTTATAAGTAGGTTCTCTTCTCCCACCTGCAGGCGGTGTAAGCCCGCCATCGATGGGGAGTCTCCCATGGAGTGTCATCGTCGACATTCCATGGGAGACATCTCTTCTCTCTCTCTCTCTCCTTGCTCCTGTCTTCGGTCCCGCTTTCTTTCCTCTCTTCTTCTTGACGTGTAAACGTACCTTACCGTGTTTGACACAGTTTAGCCGTAATCGTGCTGATGTGTCGTTAAACCCCAACACAAACACACAGGCTAACTTAATATAGAATGGCTTCTTTTTTTTTTTTTAACACAGGGCAACTGACAGACAGATAGAGGCATCAGGTGAAACCACAACATATAAGGACATTTTTAAAAAGTACATCAAGAATGGACTGTACAAATTGCAAGATCTTGCCTGAGATTCTAAAGTCTGAAGCATAATGAAGAGGAGCAATAGATTGCCCTGAATTATGGCCTCCATCTCAAATCAGGAACATCAAATACTTTTGATTGAGTAGACATCAATAAAGAAAAAGAAAACAACAAACAAACAAGCACAAGAAACGCAGTGGTAGGTTATAGGTACTAACATTTTCACCAGACTGCGTCCCTTGTTGTTTAGTACCTGGTAGAGTGATTACACAAGCTACCAGAGCCAGCTTGCTACACATAGACCACCAAACGGTTTGGAAATCTCTTGACAATATAACCGTAGCAACTGACTCTGCGGACCTGTAGCATAGTACAGTCCGGCTTTAAGGCGAGAGGAAACTCAAGACAAACCTGAAGTGAGAGTGTGAAAGATACACTAAGACACCACAGGTAATACCGCCCACAGTCCGTTATCGAGAACAACAAATAGTACAATACACAATGCATTCCTTTACAGATGCATGATAGTATACAAATGAAACTGGTAGTAAAGAAGAGAGGATTCTCTTATCGAAGCACTATACTGGTGGATTTTTTTTTTTTATCAAAGAATCGAGAACCTGACGAGGGCGTCGAACGCCGAAAATTTGTTCATATTTCTGTTACATTTTCGTGTGATGGTAAGAAAATCCATCAGTATATTGTTTCTTGTGTGTGTTTGAAAATGCTGCTCCAAAGGAATCTAAATTCACTGACAAATAGGTAATCATTTAAAAAAAACAAAAAACATGTCATTACAAATCACACGGTCCTCTATCTATCATCAAGCTAAACGAACAGTGACCCGCCGTCCACCTCTCAAACGCCCCTCTGTAAAGCGCTCCCGCTTAGAGCTGACCGTCAACTGCTCCTTCGTGCGACGTTCATTAGGGTAGCGGATAAGGATAAAATGAGATGAAAAAGCCCAGAGCTGTCGGTATCCAGTGTTAAGTCAGGGCGCCCTGGGTCACACAGGGCAAGACGTTAGAAGAGGGTGGATGGGATGGCATGGAGGAAGGGAGGAAGGAGGCATACTATTCCAGCTGCCAACCTGGTGACGACGAACAGAACTACAAAGTATGACCTCTAGGACCAAGGAGGCATTTAAACCGTCAATGAAATTACTTCCCATTTTTCCCGCAGTATAAGACAAGCAATCTAGAGAATGTAATGACCACTTTTTCGCTTGCCATTTGAAACAAGAGTAACGAAAACAACAACAACAACAACAATAACAACAACAACAACAACAAAAAACCTCAAAAATTCACTGTTTTTGTTGTTTTCATGTTTATCTGACCGTGATAATAAATATCTATATTTCTTTTGGCTATTTTTTTCCCCCTGGTGTTTTAACTAGCAGGAACTTGAGCGTTTTTCTTTCTTTACAGTGCTTCATTATACCTCGCGTACTTTTGGTAAAAGAAAGTAACTTACCTGGCTGAAATAATGGCTGGTAAGATAGGAAAAACGTTGGTGATTTTCTTTTTTCTAAGTCATCCGAATTACGCCTTTGCTAAAACAAGCATTGCCAATGATGGAAAAATTACTGTCTAGCTCTTTTTATTGGAAATGCCTTGCAAAGTAACGCAACCCTTTACCAGCCATATCTGTCAAACATCGGGAGATTCAGTATTGCAAGAACAAGAGAGGACAGCCAACAGAAGTACTTGCCAATGTGCTTGTGGCGCTAGCGCAGGAAACAGGTTCCAACATGCTACACAGATGAAAGGTGATTGACAACCATATAATGACCGCAGATTTAAATGCGTATCGTTTCGGGCAGTAGAACTAGCCAGCTAAATTGCACTTTTACATGACTTACCATCATTTTCCTCTAGTTCTCGCCTCTCTCATCTTTTCTAACTATCCTACCGTTTCCCAGCTGATGTCCATGCCAAACCCTACCTTTTTCTCTCGTTTTTTCCCCACTCTCTCTCTTTCTATCTTTATATCTGCCTCTCTCTCTCTCTCTTCTCTCCCTCCCTCCCTCTCTCTCTCTCTCTCTCTCTCTCTCTCTACCATGCTCTGATAATTTTCAGGTAATGTGATACTGGAACTTTAAGGTGATAAGGTTTCACTTGTCTAGAAACGATTTTTAAAAGTCAAAACAGCTATACACCCTTTTGGTTTTAAAGATTCCTGGGCAAACCGTTGCGATACTAGCGAGAGTCACAGTTCAAGCCTATGGAGATTGCACTGATGTGAAGCTGTGCTTGTCGTGCAGTTCTTTGGCTGCACTCTCCGAGAATGGTGATGAGTGGATAAACTAAAGGGTTGTGTTTGGTGGTAATTATAGGCAGAGTAATCTTCACATTCAGAAAAACAATATGAACAAAATTACTATGCTAGTACACATATAAAGGCCTACTCAAAAACATGTACGCAGACCAAATAGGTCATCATAAAAAAAAAGTCATTTCAAATGTTATATTCGTCTAACTGTCCACCCATCCATCCATCCATTCATTCATCCATCCTGTGCGTTATGCGTGTTAAAGAATCATTGGCAGTTAAAAATTTATGAAGACTAGGCGGGGTACCGCTGTCCGGGCAAAAGTTCCAAATTCCAGACTTGTACCCACAAAACGTCTCAGCTAAAACAGGCAGGCACTTTAAGTCGAGATAAGCCTGCTTTCTTAGGATGGAAAGGCTTAGGAGCAGTTTCTAACACAAATCACAGGGCTGGCACTGTGTCTGGTTGATTTGGCAGTTTGCTTATGTTTCAGGCCGCCCACTCTTACATCTCCTGGACTTTTTCTTTACAACTAAGGTGACTCTAGCAGCAATTCACCAAAGCTAAACTGTAGACAGACAGACAACTTGTGAAAATGAAACTCTGGAAGTGTTTATTTCATTTCTTCAAGTGCTGGAATCTGTTTCGTGTGAAAGCACCGTCTGAACGGACAGCTCCCTGATTGGATAAAAACGATAAAGACAGTTGTGCGTAGCTTGCTATAATTAAAAGACTGAAACATCACCCCCCCCCCCCCAAAAAAAATGTAGACAGAATAATACGAGGACCTATAACTCTTAGGAGCAGACATTTTCTGAGACCCAGGCCCTGGTCTACAAGAGACGACTGATGGAATCGTCAGGGAGAGCTGCTATTACCGTGTACAATGTTATGATGTTAAGAGAAGAGCAAGCAAGAAATTTTGTTGGTATAGAGTGACTAAAAACTACATATAAGGCATCTGAAGAGGTTGTCACGTATAATGATTTATGCCATCAAAAGGGTCCGACCAATGGGAAAGTTATGGGCTACATAATTATTGTATAAATATATATATTAATTATTAAGTATAAATATTAATTATAAAGTATATATATATATATATATTAATTGGTCATATGGAAACAAAATAGAATTGTGAATATTCTCGATTATTTTATATATAAATACAGCTACTGACAAAAGGGCGGAGAGCTCGGTCGTGTGTTTATCTGTCTTGGCTTGTTTTCAATTTCAAGCAAAAGAAAAATTACAAATCACACCAGAGAAGGAGATGTATTTGCTTATTTGCCAAACAGAGCACGCAGTTGTAATAACATTTCTCCTTGGGCAAACTACACGTACACATGCCGGGATAGAATACAATGGGAACTTCCATAGCTGCTGGGAATGTGTCGAGTGGACAGATGATTGATTGATTTATTGAATGTTTTATTAGATCCCGTACGAGCACAGGTTCTGCGTTAATGTGCCAATGATAGAATTAAAGACCTTTTGATATGCAGGCAAATCGACCTGGTTGTGGTAATTCTGCAACAATAACAGATTATTCCGATATTAAATCCGTGTGGGTATAAGAATCATAACAAAAGTATATGATATCATATTTATATGCTGCAAAATATATGCTCTTTTTTTTAAAATCGTTATTCATGTGGGAGTCTCAGATTTTTTTTTTTTTTGAGCTAGCTGTGTTTTTCTTGATTTGACAAGACGGTCTATGGGTTTCCGAGGATCCCCAGAAAAAGACTCGAGATTTCTCTGATGTCGTGCAATCCACAAGTATAGAGTACGACTGTCAACTGACAGCTCAGGCAATACACAGGGGAGGAATTATCCCCCTTGAGAAGACAGGAGTAGGTGAGGTTAACTTGACCTGGTCTCCGCGGGCCGAGGAGATTCTGGCGGAGGTCCAAACCTGCTTGAAGGGAATGCAATGTATTCGTCATCTCATCGCTATTTCCAGCTGATGTAGCTGCCATTTAATGATCAGCTTAAGGTCTGAACCAGGAGCTCGATTTATCCAGAGGATCCAGCCACAGGCCAAGAGGATTAACAGCTTCTTGTTCGTTGCAAAGACGCTGGTCTGCAATTTCCATACGTCGAATTACACAATCCTGTACTGTTGGCATTGGCTTTGGATATCGAAATTGCAGCGAACAGATAAAATGAAACTCACAGTAATGGAACACGTATATATCCATCATTTAATAATCGAGTTAAGAACTAAATAATCAGTTACCACTGTTACTAAATAACATAAATAATTACATTGCTGCATCCCCAGTTACATATTTTCGACACAACCAAAAACATTTCAACATACGGGCAAATCAGGTGAACAAAGATAAGACGCCTTTCCAGTGTTTAGTCAGATAAATTCTTCTTCCTATCTTCCCCCCCCCCCACCCCACGCCAAACACAGACACACCCCACACCCGTTTCCCTACTAAACAGACTTTCTGGTTGCCATGGATGAACATATTATGACATCAAGTTTTTATTCTGCATTCATTTCTATTTCTCGCTGCCATAGTCTGTAGACACAAGTTTCCTCCTTCATCATAAGACTACTGTTGCATATCCTTGCCAAAATGGAAGGCAGCGGAGATGTGAGCCACCAGTAAAAAAAAGTCTATAACACTAGAACAACATCAAACCGCAATACCATTATAACGACTATCGATTTTCGAGTGCCTGCAATCGGCAGTCAAGCGGTTACTGAAATATTTGGACCAGACATTAATATTCAAAGGACCGTCCAAGTATCTTTCCGTGCGGAAAACCTTTGCATCATTCCCTACCAACAATTGCTGCTCTCCGCTATCTATCCATCTTTTATGCATTTTAATCCACTAAGTGCACGTTGATCTAATCTACGTTTTTTGTTTTGTTTTGTTTTTGTACAGTCCGGCCCAATACACAAAGCTGATCTTAGCTACTCAAATTACAACAACGAGACATTTAGTGTTCATGAAGTTTGTTATTTCAGAGGATACCCTAGGTGAAGTCGCTGTCTAGGACAAGAAAGATGGGAGTCTACCGACCAAAAGGAGACGGCTACGATAATGTATAAGATTAATTCGTTGAGTCAATTGAGATGGCATCGATGTTTTGACTGCAATATTATTCAATGCAAAGGACTCCAATGATTTTCAACCACTGACGATGAACCAAAGGGTTAATTAATTGTATGATTATTACAGGTGATAAAAGATATCCTAACACTGTTGTGACACTGTTGTTCAGGAAATGTTAGAAACTGACACTAACAAAAATGATAAGCAACAGATTTGACAAAGATTAATCTTATCACTTATATACAAACAAATCAATAATAGTGTGGATAGTGTGCATAATATCCGCCCTTGCTAATAGGAAATCGTTTCGCAGATTATCTGCCTCTCCTAAAAGAGGGACTCGTGGAAGGGGAGATCATTTTGACAGACAAAAGAGATACATGTATTTAGGAAACAGTGTACAGAGGACAGAATCCCTTTAGTTTTTGCCATTCGAAAGACTGATCGCCAAAAGAAAAATTGATAAAATTATAACAATAAGGAGAAAATATCCTCTTTACATCATAAATTTTCTGCAATTTTTCATGAGTTATATTTCAAGTGGGGCGGAAAATGATTTTTCCCTCTTTATAATTTATACTACTTGTTCAATCCCTCTTTTGTCTGGTAAAGGGTAAGAATAGGACTGAGCACCACGATCTCCCATTAAGGTCAAGATTAAGATTAGGTTGTGATCCCTCTTCTGTTTAATCTAGACTGTTAATACCAAAGAGCAAAGTGAGAGATCTTTAACAGCTACATCCAGTTCAGTGTGGTTTGTTCTGATCATGTTATATAATTATTATATATGATCCCTCAAGATTAGGTTTAGAAATCCTTTCTTTTATTCGCGTGTCGTTCTTTCTATTGTCCTTAAGGCATTTGCATTCGTGTATTTGCTTTCATGATGAGGGCAGCCTGACCCAGGCTAAGGGGGAATGTCACTGTGCTTACTGGACACTTGTTTGTCCTCTCGTTGTTGCTGTTATCGTTGTTGTTATTCTCTGCCTTTGCTCTCCCAAGAAACGGCTATCCAGGATAAGCGAAGGAGAAATACAAACACAAACACGTGATGCACAGATAAGAAGGAAGAGCAAAGGCATGAAGAGATGGAGAGAGAGAAAGAGAGAGAGAGAGAGAAATAGGGAATGGAAGGATTTAGAGAGAGATATGCAGAGGTGTGTATGTGTGTGTGTGATTGGTTGGGTGGGGGAGGGGGGGAGGGGGAGGATTATAAGCACAGAGAGTGAGATTTAAGATGACATGAACAAAAACAAAAAAAATCATTTCACTTGAACGTGCTGGATCAAACTCAGGCAACAGAAACAAGAAGAAGAAGAAGAAGAAGAACAACAACAACAACAACAACAACAACATCAACAAGAACAGCAACAACAACAACAACAAAACGATGGTACCCAGAAACAAAGAAATGAAATACAAACATACAAATATACACACACAAAACAACACCCCCATACACACCCACCCAAACACACTCACATGCACACTGAGGTATGTCGAGATCGGTCACATGACCGAGGCAACATCGCTCACATGTAGCTTTGTTTATATGATGTGACAGGTTTGAAAGCTC
>JBCAUA010038207.1:0-12041 GCA_038406235.1 Peronia verruculata | reverse complement strand
TAAGATTTCAATGGTGTGTGGCCTCCATCGCCAGTGGTAATTTGATTAGACTGCTTTTGTTCGTGGGGATGAGATGAAATAACTTACCGCTGGAGGTTGAAAAGCGTGTACATAATATTAATAGTGTCTGAAGAGTTACAGAATCCCATATTCATGTGAGATGAAATTACCAGTCTCTGATGACCCTTAAATAACACTTCAGCTGTTACTGCCTTTCTTGGTTCATTAACATTGTATTTAAATAAAACTTTTATGTGTGGTGTACAACACAATGTTGGTCATAGTCGCTGTAGTGCTACAGCGTCAGTGTATGATTCAGGGTGTCCTGTGACATTCTCCCATTTGCTCCGCAAAGCACTTCCATTCTAACATCTAATAGCACTGAAATCTGAAGTTGGTGAGAAAAAGCAGTGATCATTATATAACATTGAATTAATAAGGAAAGTCACTTGAAGAGATAAAGACCTAGCACATCAAGTTTTGTTGAGATATTTATGGATTGACATGTGATGAGAGCTATGATATACATGAATTTATGTCTGGTAATTTTGTTGATTTTTACCCATATCAAGATGAACCAAGATCCAGGTATTATAGTTCTGCCATTGTACGGTGTGATTTTGCTCTACATTTTTTCCTCTTTGAAAACAAACAAATGAATTTCTGTAAAAATTTAATCAAAATATAGTGGTATTATTTTGTTTTTGTTTGTGCAACAGGCCTGCCTTTGTTTGACATCAAGGAATTTTCACCGGAATCCATTCCTGATCTCACACGTTCAGTTCAGCCACAGGTCTTCGAAGTAGCACTTTCACCAACAACAACATCCCAACACCAGCATCATCTGCATCCAGTAAGAAGGAATATATAAACTTGAAATATATTTAATCATTTCTTTCAGGAATGTACCATTGTTATGTATTCATGCTATACTTAATGTCAGACATGTATTTTAATTGATGAAAAATAAACCATGCAGTTCAGGTTTGTATATGAAGTTATATGAATATATGTTGTTCATTGGGCAATAAAGAATTGTTGGCTGTAAATAAAAAAAAAACATTATTTTATATATGTTGTCTGACATATACATATATATATATATATACTTATATATATATATAATGTCTAACATGGCATGAAGTCTCCTGTTCTTCCACATCTTTCTATAAAAACAGTGTACAAGAGTTCTGTTTCAATACAATGTCAGTAAACCAATACTTGCTTCTAAAGCAGTGTTCAGAGTTCCAGTATTATTATATTGTCTTTGATAGCACAGATGAGTTATTGTGCAGATGACCTTGATGAACCACCAATTTATTGAACTAGCCAGAATTTTTAAAGAAACAGAAATCTTGATTTTAAAACAAGAGAAGCTGTAGTAATAGAATTCCATTGGATATTTTTCTTTGTTTATGTTATTGGTGCAAAGTTGGTTGAAACATGTGCATGCCCATGGCGAAAAGCTCGCGAATCAACTCCTTGTTCTTAACTAACAATAGCCTTTTTCTTTTTCTGTCACATAGTGCATTTTTATTTGTTTGCTATGGATATTAGCAGTAGACATTCAGGATTTAACAGTTCTCTTCGCCATCAGTGTAGTGGCATATTGTCATGGTTCTTCCCATTATCACCCAAATCATTTTTTTTTTTTTTTTGAAGGTTTGAATTCTGGTAATGTGAACACCACTTCACCACTTCACAAGAAATCTTATTTAACAGTGATTATTTTGTTTTGTTTTGATGTCGCTGTTATCTACTACACAGACATTGTATCATTGTGATTTCCCTTTGTGCAAAACAGTTTATCCTCCAATGACAGTATCAGAAATTTGTTTTAATTCATTTGTTCCTCACGCTGATCAAAATCTAAATTCATGTTCACTTCCAGGCTTCTGTTTGATAACATTTTTGCACTCACTGAAAAGAAAATTGAATGTGAATCAAGAGAGATAAGTACTTTAACCAAATTTCACTTCAGTCAATTTAAAAAAAAAATAAAAAAATTAAACTTTACTTATGTATTGTTCTTGCTTGACCTAGTTTAATTCATATTCTGCCTAAACTACACAGAAATGACTTTTTTTTTTTTTTTTTCCTCTCTCACCAGGTGCTTACATTGTCAAGTAAATAAAATTCTCATTTGGTTTTGATAGACTTTGGTACTCATATGGCCATGCTCTGTGCTTGTCTTCTCTGTGCTCTCTACTTGCCATTATGCTATCTTATCTTATGTACCATGCCCACTTCAATTGCAAGAAAAATTTATAGACTTTTATGTGCATTTAGGGCAATGGGTGTTTATTATTTTTATGTTTTACTGACTTGCATGAATTTTGTTTGACCCTAAAAATGTTTACAGATACTGCATGGATATCAAAACGTGAAGAATCAAATCTGTTTACTTGTGACAATAACAAATCAGTCTTGAAAATGATACAGACAGCGATACTATCATATTTATAATAATTATATGCATTTCAGAAAGAGCTTAAATTAGAATGTCATGAATGTCGGGTTTAATGAGCCTTTTGCCAGAAGAATTGCCTATAGTTTTGGGTTACTCTAAGTTATCATAACTTGTTAGCAATTAATTGGAATCAGCTGCATGCATGGATCATTGTATTGGAAGTGAGGTCAGTGTGTGCAGCTACAAGTGCTATTGATACGTCAGCTGAACAGAGCTGTGATCCGTGGAAAATGCGTTGGCACACCACATCATCCGACTGCACTTTTTCCTACTTGCTCCACTTTTTCCTACTTGCCATAGATTGTAATACATGTGATCTAGTAGACCAGATAAGTGGTTATGATTGCCGTGATCCAATTGCTGTAATCCAAGAGAATGTCATGAGCAGTGGTCCTACCTGTCGCTGTTGGTAATGCTGGTGTCTGTAGGCTTACAGCATGAAGGCCTTTGATGACATAATGTATTCTGTTCGAGTACTAAAAGTTATGTTAGATCTCGCTGATGAGTGGTCATTCATGATGGCTTTTCCCCCACAACCTACGTTTGGATAGATTTTGTTGTTTTCTTCTGGATCTCGATCTGCTTGTTACCTTATGACAGCCTGAGTTATTCTGCCCCATCCATGGCCACACACTGCCTCCCCCCCCCCCTTAAAAAAAAATCCTTTCAGCTGCAGGGCATCTTGCCCATCGCGATTACCTGACTCTATGGCTTTCTTGCTGTAGATCAAGTGTGGAATTATTCTCTGTATCGCTGCAAATGCACTTTACTTGCTCTGATATCAGTTATTTAATTTATTATACTATGCCCATATTTAGACTTACGTCATTGACATTATGGACTGAAGGCATCATGTAGATATTATATTATATATACCTATCTATTCTTTTTCATATAAGATGAGCTTGAAAAGTCAGGGCCTCAGCTATTACACTACATGAAAGTCATCAGTGGTGGATTTTCGTAAACTCTCTCCCAAACACAGATTAAATATATACATCTACATATAAAGTTAATATCGAATGGTACTTAGTTTCTTGGGTTTGTTATGTAACTAACAGTCTTCATAGTTCTCCTTTAAAGCAAAATATTTTGAAGAATTCCTACATTTTTTTATTTTTTGTATGAACTGCATATTCACCTCATTTGTGGCCTTGTCAGCTTTTTATTTGTGGCATTTTTCTGCATTTCTGGTGGCATTTCTTTGCTGAAAAAATGCATTTTTCACAGATCACAGATGTAAAATAACATATGTGCAAAACAAAAAAAAAAAAATGTGAACAAAATGGCTTAAGGAAACCAGAAGTATCAGGTCTTTTTAGTAGTAAAATAAATCTTGTTTTGAGAGGTTCTTTTCCTATTAGTAGTACAATAAGCCCTTCGATATCTGAGTCTTTAGAAGGTATGGAGTTAAAGCTTGTTTAAATGCACTTTCGACAATTTTATGTTTTTATCAAATTTTAATTTTTAAATGGTCCTGTTCTTTCTCCCTAACCTTGGTATGTGGCAGCTCTATCAAAGTCAACAAAATTTGTCTAAAGCATGTACATGTATCCTCCATAAAAAAGTAAGCGAAGCCAATTTGATGATGGGAAATATACATTTGTTTCTTCTCAAAGACATGACCATTACTTACTCTTGACACATATTTCTACATTGGTATAAAATTCAGAATGGCCAAGAAGACTCTGCAGAGTCACTATTTAGGTGAGAGTAGTGACTGAGTGCCATGCATTTGTGGAAGGCTTACATCATGCCCTTGGCCAGGGGCCATAATGTCCAAACTGAACTTTCTAAGCAATCAAAATAAATGATTCCAAAAGGAGAACAGTTTACATATATATATATGTTACTAGGGAAGTGGATAAAAGACAAACACTAGCATTTGGCTGAACGTATCAGTCCAACTTAGAAATTGCTGTGCCAGATGCACTTTTCTGGTATACTCCTTTTTTTCATCACTTGCAGATTAATACTCAGTGACATTCAGTCATCAATATGTACGTGTATGCATGAAGTAGTGTGTGTGTGTGCATGAGATTGTGTTTGTGTGGGTGTTGCTGGGTACTACTTCATTACTATTAATTCCATTGATAGTGACTGTGTAAATTACTCTCGCAGTGAAGGGCACCACCTGAAAACTTTTGTTTTTGCCTTGACATGCGGTCATTTTACTGTATGCATATATAATTGGCATGGCTGATTTTAAAATACATGTCCTTAAAAATGTTGTTAGCATGTCTGCTTGCCAGGGAAATTGTTGCCATCTTGGATTTTGCCCTGTTTTTTAAAAATCAGTCTCCTTTATTGCTATCACCCAAATCGTTTCACCTTTGCTTGTTATTTCTAATATCTAATATATTTTAATATCTAAAAAGGGACAGGATTTTTTTTTTTTTGGTACATGTTTGAAAATGCCATCATATCAAAATGTTAGCATTTTATTCATTTAAGTGTTTTTTCTCAAAAAGTGGAAGAGATAAAAAAGAAACCACACAAGCTGACTAATGTGAAATTAAATTCTCTCTTTAGAAAGACAAAACTTCATTTAGGATTTTGTGGGTACTACACTAAGTCAGTTTGTGGCTTGCCATGTTTAGTTTGAATACATGAAACAAATAAATGACATACAGTGGTCTCTATCGAAGAACCCACCTAGGAGTACGGTATGCAAAAGAACCCATCTGTGCTGTGAAACATAATTGACCCCTCTATGAACCCGCTCCCAAATAAAAAATCCGCCTAGGAGCCCAAGTTCAGGCCAAGACACGCAAGTACTTATGGTGTAATTTCACATCCATAGAGAGAAAGGTACAGTGCCAGATGTGCAGTAAATTGGGGCATAGAGGGAACAGATAGACATACAAGTGGAAGTGATGCATAATCAGGCCACATTGTGGACCCACCTGTATGTATTCCTTTGTTGGACAATACGTGGGACAGTGCTTGTGATTGGCTCTGTGAATAACGAGGTATAAGTTTAGCCTCCTGACTGGTCAGTTGTTTTGCTACTTTGACCAGTTTGGTAAACACTTAAGTCACTCATAGTATGTGCGATTGTCCATGGGATAACATAGCAATGTGGTACATGTACTATGTTTTCATTCACCAATATCCTTGTGTGAAAATGCAACATTATACGCTAAAAAAATCAGGAATTCTTAGATCTAATTGTCTTGCAGCCAGTCAAAATAAGACGTATGTCGATTTTTCACCACATGGGGGTTTTGAGATCATGTGAAAACATAGGTGTTGAAAAAAGTTCTGAGCTAGCTTTCTTCTAGCCAGTGATATGGCAGTTTAAAGAGGCAAACTGGGACGGCCTAGCAGTGACCGAAATTCTGAGAAAATGGAGTTTAAATGAATGGTCGAACGCATGAATCTAACATACCTATCTCCTTAAAATCCCGATTTTAATGAAGAAATATATATAAATCGAGGATAAGACCAATACGGTCTTGTTCAGAAATTAATGCACTTTCAATTTCTGAAAAAAAAAAAATCTATCTCTGACTTCCCTCATCACGTTCAAAGTCTGATTTCTTGGTTCTAACCCAGCAACTTACATCTTATTTTGACTGGCCACGAGGCAATTACAACACACACAAGGAAGAAGGCGGTACTTATTCACACAGATAAATCTTTAACTAACAGTAATGCATCAAATAATCATAGGAGTGAAGACAGTCTGTGGTAAGATGGGTTGCATAACTTTTCAGTCTGTCCAAGAACCCATCCATTTTTTTTTGTCATAGGCAGAGACCACTGTATTATCTTGTATTATCTTGTATGATTGATCTGGAAATGATTTTTTCAAAAAATATTTTTTAAATGTACATTTATTCTATTTTCATTTTAATTGATATGTTTTTTTTTCTCTTTGTTTCAGGCCACAGATGAGAGAGATTCTACCAACTGCTAGCTCATGATGCAGAAAATGTCAGTCATTGTGAGGAAAAATCCAGGTCAATGTTTTTACTGTTATGCACTGGTGATTGACTTTATCAAGCAGGACATTTATTGGAAGCTTGTAGCCCAGACATAATTTTTATACACTTGTGTGATATATTTCATGAAACTGCCATTGTTGTGATGACAGATTATTTTAATCATTAGAAAGAGCTTCCTTGATCATGTTCTGGAACCAATATAGATATATATATAAATATTATTATATTAAAAATCGATATTTAATACATGTTATATAATAAATTAGGCATTGTCGCCTACATTAAAGTAAAATAGAATAACCATGTCGTTCATGCTTATTTCATGAATGTTTTCAGTAATATGACCATTCCAAGTTTCAGCTGTATTATTATCAGGAAATTGATTGGTAGGAAACAAGTTTCCCAAGACCTACAATGTATTTTGCTTTTTTATATTTTTTTTTCTCACACTCAATTTCAATGCCATATTACTAAGATATATCTGCTAAGTTTTCCAAACACTGATTGAGATAACCACCTCCAGGTGGTTGAAAGATGTATATAGAACAAACACTGATAACTAACTACATGTAGATGCTTTATGTCATCTTAGATGTTTCTGCTCAGTTACTCTAAAACTTTAATAAGTAACAAAATTATCAAAAATCAGAATGCATGCAATGTGAGTTTTATGTTTTCTTTTAAAATAATTTTAGTTCATTTTTTTTCTTTTTTTTTTTTTTAGTCATTCAGTTAAATGAGAAATCGCACAATTTCAGTGCAGCATCCAACAACTTTTCAAATGAAGTCTATGCATACATGTAGTTGTTGCGTGATTAACTGTAATGGTCTTTCCATATCTGGAAGTTTAATGGTCTTTTGTTCAGAGATAATATCTAATCGGAAGTTAACAGTCATTTCATAGATATGCTATACATCTAATTGCAAAGCAATTTGAATTATATGCAGTGGAAACCGGATAAAACAGGATCGTTGGGACCAAAGAAAGACGTTTGCTTGATTGGGCAAAGACTAAAGTGATGATTATAATATGACATATTAAATTAAAGAAGGTCACAGTTCATGTATATCTAACATCATTAACATGCAACATTTCACTGGCCTCATATCCAACTCTCCCCCAGCAGTGATGAGAGTGACCTAGCCTAGCCTAACTGCACGGGATATACAATATATACAGATCAAGGATATACATGTATTACCTCATCCACCTGCTCCCCTCCTCCCAATGTATCATTCCTTTAAATGTAGTTTATGCTTGATCTCTTGCACACATTGTTATGGGCTGAGATGAAAGGCCATAATCTCTACAGTGATGTGTTGAATAGCAAATTTATCAAAATCAAAGTGATCAGTGAATGGTATGGTACATGTTTAGCGAATGGTATAGTACATGTTTATCTTACCTAATGATATGAACTATATGTGTGAGTTCTTTATCAATTTGGACTCACCACCTCAGCCTGTTTCATTTATCATATTACATGTATGAGTTATGACCGAGACATCCCTCTGTCTTGCCCCAAGCCACTTGGCTGATCTTATTGTCCCCCACCCATCTCCCTTTTCCCTTTATGGTGCAGTCAGTGGATGAAATAATAATGGTCAAGCAATTGTGACTCCTGCAGTTTCAGAGTATGGCTAAGTGTACGGAGTGCTAAATTGTGAGTGCCTAGTGGGTAGAGATATCCTGTTACAAGCAATTCGACTGTCACAGCCTACTGCTATACAAATAATAGTAATACCAAACTACGAGTGGACATGGGGATTAATGATGTTTCCGTTATGAACGATTTCCTGTTATAAGCAGTCCTGTTCTAAATGGTTCTGACTGTATATTCCATTGAATGCATTTCTTCCCTGAAATACTGAACTGTGCTGACTGAAAATGATAAATTATGTTTGATTGCGTTCTTTATAAAAACTTAAAGCTTTATTATCTTATTATTGATTATGCACATATGGATGTACAGGTTATATAATTTATTTTTCACATTAAGAAAAAAAAAATTGTTTGTTCTCTTCTTTATCTTCAAATCAATGCCCTCTGAAGGCTAACATGAAATTTCATAGTTATTGCCACTGCATAATTAAAATCAACTGATTTTGACATTAATAAAGCACACTATACATGTACATGTTTGGATTGACTATATATGCTGTACACATGTTCATAAGCCTACAGTAGCCCAGCTTCGTAAGGTATTTGCTCTATTACGTTGAAATGGAAGTTTTTAATGGATTTAATATTTTAATTATATGAGTTTAAGTGAAAAGCTTTACTTAGATTTTAGTTTTTTTGTTATACTATACATTGTATTTCAAGTGTTTGTTTCATACAGCATGATGACATAGTAAAAAAAAAATCCAAAACAAAACAAAGCAAAAGAGAGAAAAAAAAAACTGTCTCTCACTCTCAGCTATGTTGACCATACAAGCAGCTATGATTTATTAATTATACTGATTGATATAAAAGAAAACCAAAAGGATGAAATTACTTGACCAGTAATTGTATTTCGCTGTAACTGTCAGAATGTCTAACCATCAAATACACCATTGTAATTACAGGGAGAACTATGATTATGAACCTATATATCCTAAACCAAAACCAAGTCAATTCAATAAAAAAAAAAAAAAAAAATACAGTAGAAACAACAACAAAAAACGAAGAACACACACAGATTGCAAACCACACACAGAAAAAAAACAAAAAAATGTGCCTCTAATGTTGAATTTTTCCTGTCAGATTAAGTTCAGAAGGATGAGGATGTTGTGACTCTCTTCCTCATTTTATTCTTAATTTCTCACGTTGCAGTAGCCTACTACTAGCAGATTGATGGGGATAATGTGACATGATGTTTGGTACCTATGCTTGTGAATGGACATTCATAGTCAGGTCATATTAATACTGCATGTAGTAGCCACAGTCATGGGAGAGATTTGGAAAATGTGGCAAGAGAAAATGTGATTATGTTGAAATCAAGGCAATTTGCTCATACAGATATAACTGAAGCAGTTCACTGCTTTGATGAAGAAGTGGTTATACATGTATTTTGCTATGGCCTGTATAAAGCTTATACGAAGGTCACCTGAGCACCCCCCCCCTCTAATAAATGATCACATTGCTGAGTTAAAATTTCATGTGCTGGACCAAATGGTACTGAATATAATAACTGAAGTTTTTCAGCAATTTCTCTGGCAATATACAGTGGAAACTTGATAAAACAGGATGGCTGGGACCAAAGAAAAGTCTGGTTATAAGTGATTTCTGTTATAACCAACATACAATGAATTAGAGGAATAAAACAGTGCTAGCCTATTGCCTGATTGCAGGAGACACATTTTCTTTTTATGGATAGTCTCCCTTTCTATGAATTTCTTTTAGTTTTGAGTTATTGAGCAAACACTACAGTAAAGAAATAACAATTGCATGGTATATTATATTAGACGTCACAGTATGTTCATATACTAGTACATGTAGTACTAATAGTCAAAAAGTCCTAGCAGAGCAACTGGCCACGTGAATATCTCACACATGATACATACATGTACTTCATTGGCCTCATGCTAGATTCTTCCCCATCACTGCCCCCTACCATAGTACCGAGAGTCAACTAGCCTAGCCCAAGTGCACAGAAAGATCGAGGGTATCATATTACATGTACCTCACCCACCTGCCCACAACATGGCAAGTCTACAATAAATGGGAAGGCACTTATCTGTTGCTCTGATTACTGGTCAACTGGACAAAGTGGTCAGTGAATGGTTGGACAAATGTTAATCTTACTAAACCTTGTCCACGTGTGAGTCCTCCCATTATCTATGTCAGCCCAGCACCTCAGCTTGTTTGTCTATAGTCGATCGTGTAATAAATTATTAATGGGCTAACCCCCCCACCCCCCCTTCCCCTAAACCACTTGGCTAATCTCATTGCCCGCCACCCATCCCCCTGCCTCTTTGCGGCACATCTAGTGAACAAAGCAGATATGAAATGATAGCTGTTAAGCGATTATGTGGGCAAGTGTACTTGATCCACTTGAAACTCGCGTTTGGAGTACTGCGGGGTGTACAGGTGTACTATATTAATTATAAGCCTCAAGCGGTATCCTGTTATAAACGATTTGACTGTCACTGACTGCTGCTATACGAGATATTTTACTGAAGCCAAAGAGGGAGTGGGCATGGGGATTGGCGACGATCCTTATGCGATTTCCTGTTAAAAGCGGTCCTGTTATAAATGGTTTCCACTGTATGTTATTAAACAGAAACAGATGCTTGTAGTTAAGTTAGTAAACACATGTATTTCGTGTGCATTAGATATCTTTTTTCTGCTATCCCATTTATGGTTTATGTTAATTCTCTGCTCTTGAAATCCAATTTACATGGCATAACTAGACTTAAGTTCAACAACAAATCACAACCAAATACATGTTTCCTCAGTTTTGAGATTTGACTTATTGCCACAAAAGACAGGACTATGACTTATTGTCACTAAAGACATGACTATGCCTTATTGCCACAAAAGACATGACTACGTGCACTTCATTCATGCAAATTATAGAATTTTAAGTTGTTGCAAAATTATTAGAATTGAATGTTTTATGTGTTTCAACATGTATGTCTTAAAATACTGAAAAATGTTACTATATATAATAGATTACTTTGAAAAAAATCTATGCATATGTATACGTTCTCTACATGTACATATACATGTACATGAATTGTACATACATAATATCATATTGTCCCTGTAAATCTCTGAACATGTAAGACCAAAGAGGCGAATTTTACAGGAGAGGCAATAAATTTAATAAATCGAAGGGAAATCGTGAACTGCACATGTAGTCCACGTGACAAAAAATGTAACTGTCTTTGGTTCCATGGACTTTACATTTATAGGAGGGGGAAACCCATTCTAGTTTAATAAAGCCAAAAACGTCATGACCCAATTTTCCGGACTTACTTGTTTAGAGACTTACAGGGACAATATACAAAAGGCATGTTATTTGGATCTGTTTTTGATTATCTTCTTATCTTCATTGCCTGCTATCATTTTTAGCACATTTATACATTCTTGTTTTCCACAGGTTACTAAATAAAGCTGTGATACTGATAGTTTAAATTTCTGCTCTCTTCTTATTTCAGCTAAATGTTTGAAAATCTGTGTGTTGGTCAAATTTCAGCATCTCACTATTTTATTTTTTATGTACTAAAAAAAAATAACAGAGATGGACAAGTGTACATTTACAAATTTAAGATTTTTATACTGTAGATTTAGTACACAGCAATCCAAATAACAATGATAATGGCAAAAAGAGAAACAATTGAAATCATGGACAATACACAAAGACTGGTTCATGAATGTCAAGAGTGCCAAATTTTTTATAGTATGTAAGGGTTGTAATTTAAGAGCCTATTATATTTACGTGAGTGCACCTTGTCTGAATATGTGGAATCTATGAATAGACAGACATTATACAGTGGTCTCCGGATATAAGCACGGTGGCGGGAGGAGCTGAAAAAGTGCTTATATGCCGAGCATGCATATATGAGCCATTCTCAAAAGGTCGACCATAACTGCATTACCCTCACTTCAGGTTCACAAAAAGAAAGGAAAACAA
>JBCAUA010038196.1:0-12041 GCA_038406235.1 Peronia verruculata | reverse complement strand
TCTTGTACTTAGATGCAGCCGTAGCTATTATGTGACATTTTGGAAAAACTGGGTCCGATAACACCTAATTGTTGCCGACAAACTGAGTAATATCACAGCAATGTGACAGACATAGCAAGGAAAGGCCAGACCGTCTAAAGACGGACTTCGCACTATCAAGTATGGCTTCACCTGTTGGCTAAAGGCGTGCAGCGCAGTTGTAGGGTTAACAGTTGTTCATGTCATCATTATGTCGATCACAACATTGCTGAATGTTCACATTTGGAAAATACAATTTCTCAAGTATGTTGACTTTCTAGTTTCCGTCTGAGAAATTAGTTTTTCATCTCTCATGTTAGATTTGAGAATCAACTTCTGCAGATAGAAACATATAGTGATGTGATGAAATCATATTTAAGTTTTCGAATACTTCAGGTTCGTACATCATTTAAATGCAATAAGTAGCATAATAGAGATGAATAATTTTCATTACTGCCTGATGTGGTTGTGTTGTTGGCCTAGTGGTAGGGCTGTGGGACGGCATCAAAAGTTCCGAGTTTGAGTCCTGACAGGTCCCAGTGTTTTGGGTATGGGAAAGAATTTACAAACATTTCCTGACTTGACCAGATACTTTAAATTGCTACCTGATTATAGACAGTAAATGTTATTGTTTAGATTGATAAGGATTTGAGTGCCTACAAACAGATACATGTATGCTTCCTCTTCCCAGGAAGCTGAAAATGTCTGAAAGCTCTCCTTCAGGTTTGTTGGGGTACCAATAGATAATAGAGTGTTTGAGTTTGTATTATGTGGCAGTTAATACATAAACAGTGTCTATCATTATTATTAAAGATCAGAAACTTAGAAGAGGAAATAGTTCTCAGGAATGTTAACACTATTTTGGCAGGTTTTTCATCATAGATTCTAGTGAGACAATATTTTCTTTTGTTCAACAGTAACTTTTAAAATTATGGATCTATGTTGGTCATTGATTTTTTTCTGACTATAGGTAATGTTTATGCCGTTACTGACAGCTTCACTTGTAGCTCGTTATACAATCCTTTGCTAGGCATTTATGATTTGTTCAGTCTCATTTGCTCAATCCACTGTTGATTCTCACCTGCCCTCAGTCCCTCCCACTTGCCTGCTGGTATCCATCTTTAATTTACTTGCCCAAAAGCAATCAGAAGCATCTACTGTTATTCACTGTTTCACAAAGAATATTTGGGAAGTTTCACCAGTTATTGATGGGCTGGTGCACAAGGGATATTGAAATATATATTTTTGTTTGTTTATCACCAGTTTTTATTGTTGGTGACACTGAGTGTCACAGAATATGTCTGTCTGTCATTTACCTTATTTTTACACTGATAATATGGAGTATCAATTCAGAGAGTGTCCTTGTAAGTAAGAATGTGTGTTACATGTACATTACATCTCATCAGCTGTGAAAAAAAAAAATCTTTTTGAGAACAAGGAAAGCTTATCTCATCTTTGTCTTATCATAATGTTGTCCATTTCAGTGTCACACTGGTATACTGGGTGGTGGCCACTACGTGGCTTATGCCAAACATGCCAATGATCGCTGGTACTGTTACAATGACAGCAGTTGTAAGGTAATGATAGCACTGTTCACGTCTTTCCTAGTGTTCTTGTTGCTCCTATCACAGTTTGCCTCAGGACTAAAGCTGAACTTGTAGATATGATGTAGGATCACCAGCATAGTAAAGACAGATAGCTGGACACAAATACAGTAGAGACAGTAATTATAAGTCATTATCTTCAGTATCATAACTATTAGCATGTTTTACACTGAATACCGATAGTATGGGAAGAAGCAGTTTTAGTTTGTCTCAGTATTTATTAAGTTGAATCTGAAACACAGAAAACATTTGCACACACTTAAGATTTACTGCCCTCCTGCCAATGAAGACTGAGGATGTACAAAATGTAAAGATTCTGAGAGCATTCTGACCTTGTCCGTATCAAGGAATTTCTTTGAAATACTTTGACAAAGGAAGAGGGAAGTGGAACCAGGTTCATCTGTTTGCTGTAAAAAAATGAATCCTGCCATGATCTTTACATCAAATTAAAGTTTAGATTCTCTTGTGTATGGTGACAAAGATAAGTCAAAACTGTTGTATGGCATTATAGTATTAATTATAAGGGTAAGATGTACATAAAGGAGATATATCTACAGTCTGTTATTGAGATTATAATGTCGTTATCAAATTACAGTTGCCCAAGTCCATTTTGGAAGGATTCATGCATTCATATTAAATTAACCAAGCCACGCACAAGGTGTACACTTTGTTGTTCAAATTTTATTAATTTAAAAACTCTTCTTCAAGAGGAAAGGAGCAAAAGTTGGGCATTCTTTTCCACATTTTTTTTTCCACTGTGTCTGAATGGCTCAGGCAAAATGAGTTTGCAAGGGTTTCTCAAAACCACTCAAAATAATTTCCACATTTTCATCATAAAAATGACAACAGTAATGATCACATGGAGCTGAACTTGCAAGAAACATAAAATTCCCTTGCTTTTTGCAGGAAATCCCGGAACATCAGTTGGACAAGAATTCAGCGTACATCCTCTTTTACGAGCGAGAGAACGTTGACTTCAGCCACTTCATGCCAGACACAACTGGCTGTGAACCAGACCTGGCCGAGATCGAGGACGAATTTGAGTCGGACTTTAAGAAAATGTGTGTCCTCCAGTAACATATATAGCATTCACCAACCCAAAGGGACTCACTCAAGTGACTTCATTTAAAACTTACAGCCTTTTTTTTATTTTTCTCTATTTTTTTTTTCTTTTTGTTTTTTTTGATTCCCTGATTTGCAACTGAGAAAATGATCAGTGTGAATGATTATAACATTTTCCTCTCTGTTTTTGTTTTTCCTTGTGTACATGAGATCATATTCATGTAAAAGTGCTGCAAGGGAGTCAGACCATACTGACATTATCTTTCTTTTCTCTCACCTGTGTCTTCTGATCCTCCAAAAAAGAAGGATGGGTTTTTTCAAGAGAACTTGAGAAGAATTTAGTATGAAAAAGACTGATTTCATGACATGTACTTCACCCATGTTTACAACATACCACAGACAGCGTAACATGCTCATCCCCTCTTTTTCACATAGTATCAAATGCCCTTATTTGTTGTTGAAGAACAAAAAGTTTATGGGAACAGAATTTTTTTTCTAACAAAGTTTTTGTGATTTTGATTTCTGCTTTGTTATCAAAAAACACACACACACACAAAAAAAAAAAACCCAACTAAATGAGGAAACAGATTTTCTTTGTGTGTTGATCTTTGAAAATTTTTGTTTTCAAATTTTGTTTTTATGAGTTTGTTGTTTTTGTTTTAAACTTTGTGATTCAGAAATGTCAGTTGCCATAATCCAATGCTACACATACGTTTGCCATCCCGTAAATATTGTGTTTTTAATTAGAAATTCATGAGTACTTTACCAAATGAAGTAACCCATAATATGTTGCACAGTACTGAGTGAAAACATAGGCTTACCTAAGTGATTGCAGCTGTTCTTAGTTGTAGAAAAGTTAAAATCTAACATTGTAGGGGAAGTAGAAAAATTAACAAAATGTTATTACCTGTGTTTGTGGGCAGGGGCAAGCAACTCATGCCTCGGGTCTTTCAGGTTGTTTTCGACTCTGTTTTTCAATTTGATGACATTTTCAGACGTTTTTAAAGATCATTTTTCTTTTCTTTTGTGATTGTTTATTGCACTGCTTTTTTTTTTTTTTTTTCTTTTTTATGTTGTTTAGCCAGGAATCATGAGAAATGAAATAAGATTGGTCTCAACACTTCTCAGTTATTAGAGTATCAGCATTTTTCTAACCTTTTATTAGTTTCATTTTTTAATTTGCCACATACATAGTTTACAAAGTTGTATTGTGTACATATAAAGCTGTCTCATATTTATTGAGCATATCGTACCTACTTAAGCCCCTCAGTAGTGGATTAATGAAAAAAAGACATACTGATATTCCAAGGCTTTCCCACACAAACCATGTTTGACACATACACAAATGAAGGGAAAAAAAAAAATGCAGGCAAACTTCTGTAGTCCTAAATGCATACCTGGTTGATAGTGATATCTTTCTGTATCCCCAGATAGATATATAATACTGATGAATTGAACAGACTTTAAGCAAAGACTAGACTAGCTAAGTATGCCACACTTGTGACCATCAGAGCAAGTTGCTGGTATTTCATTCCTGTATTCAAAGGTGGACTGTGAGGGAGCTCTGAGGTTTTTGTTTGATAGTTTGACAATTTGTGGTTGGAAAGTTGGTGATTGGACAGTGTATAATAGAAACCAGCGTGGATATATTTGCGAAGATGCATTTTTTTTCTAATGCTGTTGCTATTTCCAATGTTGTCAAAATTAAAACTAACTACACTGTGACTGATGTGAGGCAAAATAACTTGTGGATGCTTCATTTATGCTAGTGAAAGCTCATCTGTGAATGAATAAGCTAACCTTCTCAGTGTCAGGACAAAGGACTTCACCCTCTCTTTCATCTACCTTTCACTTCACTTTTGCCTGGAATCCCCCCTGGAACACAGGCCAGTGACAAGAGCTCTCCAGGCATCCGGATCCTGGGCCAGACATTCCAGCTGCCCCCCAGGTGCAAGCCATCTTTTGGGTATTTGCTTCCAAGTCCCGGCACCAGGTGTTTTTTGATCGGCCTTTTTTTCCTTTTCCTCTGATCTCCCTGCATCCTCATGGTGTCATCCAGCCTTTTAAGCCTGTCCATTCAGGATGCTGTCCCCTCAGGAGGGGGGGGGGGGGGGGGAGGGAGATAACTTTTTTTTAAAAAAATAGATTTATAGATGATACCTTACCATGTGATTAGAGAGGTTTGAGAAAATCGCCACCAATGCCAGATAACCAACTACAGGATGCTTGCATATCAAATACTACCTTCATTACAAGATAAACACATTAATTAAAAGATAAGTTTCCTGTCAAATTTCCGAGATACTAAATGCTGCATTAATTTTCATGTTGCATTATTATCATCGGCTAATTCTGCAGACCTTATCACATGTCCAGACAACTTCAGTTTGCATTGTTTGAATGTGGTCAATACAGTTTCTTAAGGCCAAATGGATAGTCAAATTCTGTTTCGCACCTACTAATTGGAAATGGGCCTCTATATATGATGCCAAGGAGCTTTCTGAAGTGTCTCATCTCTGTAGTTTGTATCCTTCTTCTTAGGTTTGCTTTTAGTATCTAAGTCTGACAAATGAAGGATTAAAACACTGAGAAATCAGTTCAAACATTAGCTGTAGCCTCTGCAATTATTGTGTAGCAAACATCTTAAACTCTCTGTGGTCTAAGAAATTTTTGATTACTGGCTTTGTCAATGAAGTGAATCTAGCGAAATTTAGCTCCCTTGCTTTGTTCTCAGTCGGGGTATCCTGATAATCATTTAGGCCATTGAAATAAGATGTCCCCAAAGTAGCAGAGGTCCTCTACAAAATGAATGCCCTCCTAGTAGAAAATCCATGCTTTTCTTTGGGTTTCACTCCTTATGAGTGGAATACAAACAAATATCTGCATCAGACCTATAAGCTATCAGAAGAGTGGTGAACCCCTAAATAGGAAACAACAAAGGAGAGAATGTGTTTTGGGTTTGAAAGTCTTTTCTTGAAAACTGCTTGCCATTTCTTCCTGTGTGAATCTGTCATGTTTATTGTTGGTGTGAACCTATGTACAAACTGGACTGTACTTTTGTAGCTGGTAGTATTTTCTTTACAACAGGGATTCAAAGCTAAATCAGCTGAAAGGTTAGACCACAAAATGGGATATACGTCATTTATAAAATTTTGAAAATAAGCTCCCAAGATGACACCTTTGTGTGGGAGTTATGTGACCTGATTAATGAAACACTTTGCAAGACGCAATGCATTCAGTTTTAGCAAGCCATTCAAGTTTTGTATGTTTTGCGAAACTTATTTGTTTGGAATAAAAAATTAAAAAAAAGAGAGAGAGAGATAGAGAGGGAGAGAAAAATCATGTTTTTCAACAAAAAAAAAAACTATAAAATTTGATATATCTCATTTTGTGGGAAAACCTTTTACTTCATTCTATTCTTTGCTCAATTCGTCCTTACATATGAGCCTATATTTTCTCATTGATTCCTTTGTGTATATGAAATGAGTGACATGATTTCTTGATGCTTGCATCTGTGTGAATAATTAAGAGGATAGCCTTAGATGTCCATGTTAGCTATATGTGATGCTCATGAACAAATATTAATTTTACAAAGCTATGAATTATTTCAAAAATATATAGCATGTTATATAATATAATCAGCAACTCATACTACTGTAATATCAACAGTTTTTTTTTTTTTTTTGTATTGATATATAATATCGCTACAATGACTTGATTTGTAATAACAATAGTATGTAATGACATGTAAGTTCAATAATTGATGTAAATGTCAGTTATTTGTAAATGTGGAAAAGGGGCGGTACGTCCTTGGATAAAAACATAATGATACTATTATATTTCCATAATTTCAGAGCTGTACATATCTTTTTGTTTTTCCATTTTGCGTTATATTTTCTCATTTCTATGTCTTTGTGCTCTGCCAAGCCAGGTTTTTGTTCATATTGCCTTCCTATCCAAGTTTTTATTGCTGCTCGAATTGCAACTTTTCATTGAGTTGGTGAATGAATGTTATAGTAATATTATCATTTTTGCGAGATAAATGTTCATTGTTATTTTCAGTTTTATTGCTTTGTCTGAATGTGAATTTTTTTTTTTTTTTCCCCATTTTCTGTGTTTTTCTGTGGTTGCTGTTGTTTCATTTTCATTTGAAAGTTCATTTTTTTCTTTTGTTGTTTCCTTTTGTTTACTTCATTTGGGATTTGGTTAGTGTTTGCAGATTGAGTATCAGATGTTGTATATCATCCTGATTGCTTGAGCTTTTGCACATTGTAAGTTTTTAGTCTGTATGATAAGAAATCCATCATATTGTCTTAAACAAATGCTTCAGGTTGAACAACAGGGCATAAGAGAAGCATATCGTCGCCAACTTTTACCATCCACACGTAGACCAGACTTAGGAAAATCTTTTTTATTTGTAAATATAGCCTCTTCTCTGTGTCCACCTTAACTAGCAAACTATTTAGACTAGTGGAAATGCGCGTAAGTATGAAACAGTGTGAACCAAAGATAAATAGAGAGTGCTATTATCATGTGAGTAAATTGGTGGTTATGCACAGATAGCGAATATAAAGAAGTGAATGCTATTCGCATAGGAATTTAATGTTGTAGAAACTAACCATAAAAATTGAAATATCCTTCTCAACATATTGCATATCACACAAACATATAACTACATGATAATTTTTATCACCATACTTCGACAAGTAAATCTCTTAAACTTTTTTTTCCACATTAGTTAATAATAAGTACTACTCAATTGCTCCATATGACGATAGTGAACTGTGGCAATGATAATCTTTGATTTTTTTTTATTTTCCTCTTCATATTTTCTTCAGTTTTTATGGAATTCCATTCTAGACCCTCGGGAAAATATGTGATCCGTCTATGTGATTTCTTTGATAAGACAGTAGGTAGTGATTAAGATGATTTATCACATGATTATTGGAACTGAACCTGATGTCAATTTTTTTTTTTTTTCCTTGTTGGTGTCAGTGGAAAAGAAAGTTAGGATCCCTTACTTTGCCAAAATAATAATAATAATAGTTAAAAAAAAACCTACTCAGCAACCCCTCTTTTGTGCCAAGATAATCATTTTCAGTATTAGCACTTGTGACCTTGTGGTCAGCCAAATCTAATTTTTGTTGTTTCACTTTGATATCAGAATGATTTCATCCAGTCTTGCTGCATTTTCTGACATACTGTAGCTGGTATTAGAGGGTTACTTATAGCTAGGGGTTCTGTGACAGGATAGCACTGGGCTACAGTTTGCCAGTAGCAGACAGTGTCTGACGGGACCTGAAGAGGGTTTGACTTTTAAGGCAAAAAGTATGGAATCTGTTAGTGTCATGTTTCTACAGCAGTCTCAGAAGGCAACTTAGCCCTATTCTATTTTGTTCGGTTCTTCATTTTTCACTGTCCCAATCATATTGACAACTAGGAAAGGAAAAGGTCTTTACATAGAACAAAGTGAAAGGAGTGGGCGTTGTAATTATTATTGTATGAAAATCAAATATTAATAATAGTAGTATAATAATATGTTTCTATTATTTTTAGCAAATGAAAAAGGCAAGAACTTAATTTTAAACTTCATTTGTCCTTGAGGAGAGATTTAGCTTGCAGTCCTGTGAAAATAACATAATGCTGCGTAACTCTTATTCATACAAGCTTGTGCACCTGCAGATATTTACACACAGACACACACGACATGGTATACACACTTGTCATAGGGTACACACATTTGATGTAGTAGATTCTCAGAAAGCACTTAGACTCAGCTGAATGTACACTGAATGTGCCACACACACTTGAATTAACATACATACTCATTATAACATAAATACTCAACACATGTCACAGAGTACTATACCCATCATAGTGGTCACATCTAACATACTATAAACACTCAACATAGCACATATCCTGAATGTAGCATACATACACACACACACACTTGACATAGCACACTCATAGGATATCACACACTCACTTGAAAGCGCTCATACTCAAAACTAACACACATATTTCCTGTATCATTCAATCACAGTGTAACCATTTAATCAAATATCTTACATAACGCTGAGCAGATGCTGGTCTACTGAAACTCACAAAGTCCCCAATCAGCAAATTCACCCTCAGGATAAATGAAGTTTACTCTTTCCAGATAAAAAATTACATGAGGTTCTGACCTCTAAGCTTAGACAGATTTACAGGAACACCTCATTGCGATATTTTAATGAACATAATCGACTGACTATTGCTTGGGTGACTTGTCTCTTTTGGTTTGAGACTACACATGTATATATATATATCAGGGATGTCAAATTTCCTACTTAGGATTTCCTACTTTTTGCCTTTCAGTAATTTCTCTGTTGGCCACAAATCTGGTGTTATTTACCATTGACGTATTTCAGTTTTACATGTTGGTAAAGAATATACTAGAGGCGTTTCCTATTTTTTTCATGTGGACAGATTGACATCACTGATATATATTTTTTAAAAATATATGTATGTAAGCTACCTTTACCTTCTAATCAGATTCATGGCTAGTATTCAGACATTCACGTGATGTTTGACACAGTTTAACTTTTCATATCACTTAGATACATGTACCTCTTTGTTTTTCTTATCCCTTGCATTGCCAGTGGAGAGTCAGTATGTTTTTGAGAAATTTTGAATAGAATAGGTCAATAGCTACAGCTTCCATAGCTAGAGAAAAAAAGTACAATCCGGAATCTGAGTTGCAGTAGAGCTATCTGACTATCCGGCTGTCAGTACAGTAAGCAAAGGTCAGTACAGGAGGTAATCAAGTATGCACAGAAAGAAGCTGGTAGCAAAAAGGCCAATTGTTCTGATTGTTCCATTAATTTTATTTGTTTAATGTCATGATGTGAGTGCTCTGGTGACGCAAACTGGAAGTCACTCTTTTTCATTTTATGTCCTGTGATCTTCACCTTTGTATAGTAGCAATCAGTCAAAACTGTTTTAAGTCATTCATACTTCCAAACACACGTAAAGTTCTTCTGAGCACCTGAGAAAAAAAGTGTTTAGCAGCTGAGGGGTTCAAAGGCTGCCAAATAATTTCTTGGGGCTTGTAAGAGAAGTTAGAATTGATTATCTGAGAGTTAAAACTTCCCCCCCCCCCCTTTTTTTTTTAACGTAATGTTAAGGATGACCGTATGTGAAAATGGTTATATGAATGATATGTGTAATAACTTTCATAAATACTTGCAGCTGTGATTCTTTCAAGAACCACCGATAATATTTAAATTGATCATTTAAGCAAAAATGCTCACCAGTTCGTATGTGCATGTTTGTCTGTCTGTGCAGATCATTTTGCATTACCAGAATTTGTCTCCTCTTTGGAAAGCAAACTGGTTTTTGTCTTTTGATTCTGTTATCTCCTCCCTATGTCACTCATTATCATTCCCATAGCCTCAGTTTGTACATAAAACATAATGTTTGAACTTTGTTTCCCTCAAAAGCAATTTTATTGTAAGCTCTCTTGCTCTGTGTTCTTGACTGCAGTTTGATGACTTTTATGTGGCATTGCTCTAATTGCTACTGTTTGGGATTCTCTGCTGTCATTCATCTAAGAGTTTTTAGATTGGCACGGAAGGCCAAAAAAATTGGGAGATTTTGATGGTTTCACAGACATAAGTACTAGTCACTACAGCGTATGTGCTCCTGAAATTCACAGGTTATTAAAGAATTATAAGGATGTTCTGTTCTGAAGATTGAGCATGACAGAGTTCTAGAAATTGTCAATCAAACTGCAACGTCTAGTCTTTGTTAAACTAGTTGACTGTGTACATTTGCAACGACACTTTTTTGACACATCGCTTATTTGTATGAGAATATGCATGAAATCTGCAGTGATTTTTATTTATTTTTAAGGAACGTTATATCACATACCTGAAAATGCTAATAACTGACAGATTTCTGGATGTCTTCAGCAAGTCTACAGTCATGTAAAAAGTAAAATTAGATAAAGTCATAAACAACACTAAAAGGGCTGAATGGAAAGTCAGAGGAAGACTAAGATAATGTTAAGCAGCTTAAGTGCCAGCCATACTCAGAGCCCATAACATGGCCTTCCTTCAGACCACGTGCCTTGTAGCTGATAGAAGTCTTGTCTACAATGCAACATCTCACAATACCAGGAAACAGAAAAACTTAACTGAACACAAACAGTAGATGGCCTCATAACTTCACATTTTGAGACACAACACGATGAAATCAGGCACTCGTCAAACTGAGCCGACCGGAGAAATCATGTTTTTCAACAATGAAAGAATTTTTAATGTATTTTTTTTTTTCTTCAGTAAACCCTTCTATATCAATCTAAAAATGCGTTTCAGAGTTCAACTGACTGAAATGGAGTGAGTAAAGGCCCAAAAATTGTAATTTAGTAGCATGGCCTAGCAAAGGTATAGAAGGATTTACAAAAGTGATCGGCCATTTTCTCACTTAATTCAGCAGCAGCAACCATCTTTAATTGGCAATATCTCAACTTCTACTTAAGGTAAATACTTTTTTTCACACACTGTAAGGGAAATGGACAGTCATTACAGTGATATCAATAATTCCTTATACTCAAAATTTGAGGAGCGCCTGATTTCATCATGCCACGTCTCATTGCAGGAATAGTGTGTTAGTTCCAGCCTGGTTAGCAACTCAATCAAGACATTTTCTTCGAGATTCTTTTTTTTCTTGATGATAAACAATATATATATTTTTCATTCACATGAAAGGCAGATAAAAGTATCACAACATTAGAATACATCGGACTCAAGAAACATTGCCTCAGCTCGATTAGCATGCATGCTGATAGCGGAAATGAATTTCTATAATGTTCACGATTAGTTCTTACAAGCAACAAATGCCCAATCTTATAATTAATGTATGGCATTGCAATGTTCAGATAGTCATTAGAGAGGTATTGCATGCTCTGCCAGTGATGTCAGTGTCTCAATATTGTCTCTCGTTCCCTGTTGTGTTCTCAGAATCTAGAGGAGAGGGCCAAACTTCTGGAAGATGCCATGAACTGCTATCATAGATGCAAGAATGAATTTGCTGCCAAAGTAAGTTTCATTGTTCAGGATCCAGTCTGTCAATTTTTCGTAGGTTTTGAACGAGACATTTTTCAAATTACTTCCCTTTGCCAAGTGCATGAGGTGTACACTGCCGTGCAAAACGGCCCTCAGCGTCCCTTTAGTTCGCTGACCGGCGCGCAATAAATCACCCGTCAATTGGACACCTCAGGGCAACTCCCCGCCCACCCTATCAGATTTCGAAATTGCCCTGCGCTGCCGGTGGTCCTTTCGTGTTATCACACTTTTGGCGCATGGTTGTGAG
>JBCAUA010038195.1:0-26115 GCA_038406235.1 Peronia verruculata | reverse complement strand
ATCTATCTATCTATCTATCTATCTATCTATCTATCTATCTATCTATCTATCTATCTATTCTATCTATCTATCTATCTGGAGAGGATTTGCCACTACATAATTATGCACAGAAACACGGATCACTTAGTTTGCCGCCCCAGCTTGGCCGATCTCGGCTCTTGACCCTGTCACGCTCGGCTGCTCCTGGAGGACAGCGTAATGTGTGTCCCTTGGTCAATTGTATACTTTTTGTTATATGTGTCCTTACTGTAAGATATTTAGTCACGCTGTGAATACAACATCATCGCTAAAACGATCGTGAGCTGCACGGAGATATAAATTTCATTATGAAAAGTTTCGGATAAGGCAACACAATAGAAGGTTCAAATTGAGGTTATTTTATCGTTGCAAAATCGGAAAGAGGTCAGTTCTAAAAAAAAAAAAAACATACGCTGGTAAAAGATTCCACATTCAAACATTCACAGACAGAGAGGGTAAAAGTCCATCTTCCATTACACGGTAACCAAAACGTGGTGTAAACTTGATTTAATATCCATAATGCAACTGGCTTATGACGGGTATCGGATTATTTTTTTGTTTCCTACTGAGTGAGATGTAGTCCCATAGTACAAGCATAGTGACTGTTATCAGTCACAACAGATCATTCTACGCCACACTGTGTTTGTCTCTCCGCCACCTTGGACTAGAGAGATATTCATGTTAGACATGATTGTCGATCTAGCGAATGTAGAAGAATAAAAATAAGGCCTACACAAGGTAACGAATGTAAAAGAAAGAAAAGTTTACAGTGATTAGGTGGTGTTTCAAATTATATATGTGATACATATAAATAAAATGCAGCACTCCAATGACGCGAACAGGTACACGTCTAGTTACACATTCAAGAACTGCGAGAAAACTTTAATGATTTATACTTTATACTAATCAGTGATCCTTTAATGCCGCTGGTTGTGTCTTTGCTTTCTGCCCCATGATCTCAATGAGTTGATCAAATTTATGTCTGATTGCAGAGGCATGATCTACTGTTGAATGATCGTCTGTGAATTTGATTATACGCTGCAGAATGAGTTGTGTGAGGCTCGTAAAAATTGTTTTCTGCATGTACTTGTGACAGGGAGTACACTAATTACCTATAAAGGCCCTACTGTGATAAGCCCGTGGACGGGTGCTATGTCGGTTGAAGAGACTGTCACGCCAGATATGACAGGGCACATCCCCCCCTCCCCACTCCCTCTCCTTAATCCTCCCACCCCCTCCTTAAAGCAATTGTGGGAATTGTGGTTTTATTCAGCATATTTACCTAAATGACATTGGTAATTTATGTGCTCATTATCTGATTGTGCAAAAACTGCGCATCCTTGTAAGTGTACATTTTTTGTTTGTTTCTGTTTTAAAGACAGAACGAAAGTGTCAGATGGTCTGGTGTTTCATGTGTATTTTGTCCTTGCCAGCGCACGTATAATATCTATGTCCAGCTTGTGTGTCGTCTCTTCAAGGAGGTTATGATGTTCGAGAGTGATGCCTAATTAATAAAATAAAACAAGTGATGTTTCCATGTCAGTCAGAGGAGCCGTAACACAGTTATAAAAACGTCTGGCGTTACTAATGTTTTTTTTTTTTTTAATAAGATAAAAATCTTTTGGATCTGTTTTAATCATCGACACTTTCATTTTCCTGACTTCTGTCGGTTTGTGTTTGAGATCTTGAGTCGATGTCAAGCACCAAATGCAAGAATAGGTTCCATTTTAAAGTCCATATACGTTACCCCAAAAAATCATAATCAAAGAGTCTTTGTCGGCTACATGTGTGTCAATATTAATTCGACAGAATAATAGATCATTCTTATATGTCTGAAAAGGAAAAACACAGCTCTTTGCATCTCTTCAGTTTTACACATATGGGACCTCAAGTCTGACAGTTTTGTTTTTAGGTCAGTTGTATGGATTTCACTTGAATGGTGCATGATTAACTGCAGCAAAAAGATAATCCAGAATAAGACCATTACATATACCTTAGAATGAATCCACAATAACGATTAAATAAAAATAAATAAATAAATAACTTTAAAAAAAAATGAAAAAAACTCTTGTGGCACTTAGAAGTGCAGTTTCCCAATAAAGTACATATAATACGAGTAAAAACTGATCTCTAATGAATATCAATAATTAAATATGAATTTTTAGAAAATTCAGAACTGAAAGAAAAGATGTTATTTACAAGAGCTTTTCGGGCACGCACCAATTTGTGATTTTACCATGTAGAGGAAAATTAATAACTGGAGGTTAGAGAGCAGAGATGTAACTTTTTATGTAACTGGGGGCATACAACATTTGAAAGCGGGAAAACTAGGGTAATAAACTTGATCAAAATGAAGAAGATTACGGGGAAGGCCGTGACCCCTAACCGTGACCAGCGGTAGCGCCCGGTGCCGTGCACCTACAGGTCACCTCTGGGGTCAAACTAAGTGGTCCGCCCTGAAGAGACTCCTCTTCCTCTCTCTCTCTCACTTTCTCTCCCTCTCTCTCTTACTACGCAAATGTCTTTGTAAACTAAATAACTACCGGGTTGAAATCATGTCCACATCAATGCAGTAATTTTCTATGGATAAAGAATCTTTTCTGTCCCCTTGGTCTGTCTATGCGCATTCTCTGACGTCACGTTGTGGTTTTTACGAATCAGTAACATCAGTGAGATCTCCAGTCCCGCAAAGACACTGTTTGGATCACAGGATCAGAGAGGCAGCTCCTCCTTTAAGGTCGCGGTTTCAGTGACATCTGGCCTGGTTTGGATGCAGTTATCAGGTTATCTACCTTACTTCATTTTATTTCTTTTCCTTCCTACCTACTCACCTATAAAATCTGTCTACCTATCTACCTGTGGACTACTGCTTATCCATCTGTCACCTACTTATTCATTTGCCTACCTTTCCAAGAACCTACTTACCAACCTGCCTGTCTATTATTTACTACCTACTTATCGCCTACTTATTTCAGTACCTCTTCACCTGCCTGCCTATCTACTTGACCTACCTGCCTGCCTGCCTACCTACCTACCTACCTACCTACCTACCTATCTAGATACACTTTACTTAAGGTATCTATCCGGAAGTGGATAGGTGGACCCCGGGTATATCATCTGTAATTATTCATCATCAATGATCAATGCACACCATCTATATAATTAGCTCGTCGGACCTACATGTTAGCGTTAGAGTGGACTTGCGCTGGTCGAGGATCCCAGCAGGTTGAGCAAGAGGGGTTGTTCTAGGTATCTACGACAACCGAGAAGATAAAGAAAAATGAACAGTGCGTCGCCCAGGGTCCACCTATCATCTACCTATCTATCCACACTTTACTTAAAGTATCTATCCATCTGTCTATATATCTATATCGATTGATCTAGTTATTCCTCCTCTCTCTATCCATTTATTTATTCCTCTATCTATCTATTCCTCCAGCTATCTATTCCTCTATCTATCTATTCCTCCAGCTATCTATTCCTCTATTCCTCCATCTATTCCTCTCTATCTATCTATCTATCTATCTATCTATCTATCTATCTATCTATCTATCTATCTATCTATTTATCAGTTTCTCTTAATGCCTGCTCGTTTTCCTGTCTGTTCCACTCTTTTCTTCTTTTCTCTTCCATCTCTTTCTTCATCATTTCATCCACTCTATGCTCACTCTCTATGTCCACTTTCCCTATCTACATGTACTACTACTTATGGTTGCTCTCTATAATCTTAGCAACAGAACCACCCCGCCCCCCCCCCTTTTTTTTTATCTCATAACCTAACTGTGTCATATTGTCAAACCCTACTATCACAAACAGGAAATATTGTGTCATTTGTTTTTTTGTTTGTTTTTTAACTCTTGCCAGTTGAAGGACCCGTCAGTATAGATTGCCATCCTCTGTCTTTTGATAGAAGCCAACCAGGTAAGGAGGACAAATAATCTTTTCAGACTAAAATGATCGCCCGCTTCCAGTCAACTAAAAAAGATAGTGTAAATATGTTCCAGCCAGTCATCAAAATGGCTCAAAGGTCGTTGGACTTTAACAGAAAACTAGGGGGTTGAACATGTGCAGGCTGTTAATACTGATGTTGCTGTTTAGCAGAAACTGAAAAAAAAAAAAAATAAATAAAAAATCCCCAAAGACGCATTCCTGAAGCTGTTATAACCATGATGTTGTGAGATGATGAGGATAAATTATTCATTTTTGCCGAGTATTCTCGTGAGTTTAGCAAGTTCTGAGGGGTCACCACGACTGTCCCTCCTCAGTTTACAATGTCGGCAATCAAGCCAGCTGAAATAATTTTTTTTTTTAATCACATAAAATTTAAAATGTGCATGAACTGAAGTTTTCTGCGATAGTAATCACTCCATTTGGAACTCGGCAAAGAACTCATTTTGACAAACTGCCAGACAATAATGTTCTCTTCTGTTAGGCACCTAGTATACGATCATCGGCTTACTAGGCCTTTTATGAAAAAGCAAAAGCACTGGAAATCTGGAGCAACTCACCAAGCAAGTGTATTTAGTGGCCGTTGGTAGGAAAAATCCTCGGGTGGAGCAAGACAGGTAATGACGGCCTTCAGAGAAAGAGTGGGTTCCTTTCATTAGATGTTTGGGACTTTAACTTACTGACAGTAACAACTTCTAGAACCCTGGCCTCACCGGGGGGTCATGACTCCCGATGTTCCGCCACCTACCTCTTTCTTTTTTATCCTTAGGGACTCCCAGGAATTTGAACCAGTACGACTGTGTTTTTTTATAGCATACTTTCAGAAATTTCGATGTCTCTGTAATTAAAATCGATCGCATCAAATGTATATATATTTATTCACAGACTAAATTATTTCATTTTGTTTTTTTATTTATGACCTTCATGCAATAATAAAAGTTAATTTTTATATCGGTTATGAAAATAGGACCGAAAAAAAAAAGAGAACAAATTCAATGACAATCCTCACAAATATGCAATTTCAACTTTAATGGCTGCAGGTTATGGGAAATGTTAGAATAAAAAGTTGACCCAGATAACTATGCCATTTAAAGAAAGAAAGAAAGAGAGAATGAAAGAAAGAAAACAAAGGAGAAAGGGCAAGTCTGAAGATACGGTCCAGTGAACAGGCTTACTACTAATATAGTCATTTTTTGTAGAGCTAAATATTGCAACTAAAGGCGTAAGAAAAAGACAGACAGCAACTTTCTCGTTATTTGGAACATGATGAAATGAAAACTGAAAAATTTACATGTGATGAGCAATTTTGTTTTTTTCATTTTTGTTTTTTGCCATCTTAATTTTTCTCACAATTTTTTGATTCAAGTTTTATTCAATCAACAGGAACAAACAAGCGTGAGTGAGTGAGAGTGTGAGAGAGTGAGTGAGTGAGAAAGAGTGAGTGAGTGATGAGTGGAGTGTGTCTGTGCATTTCTTTCCCTTACACTGTTTGCATTACGCCTCTTGTAGAGGAGCCCTAGCTGGCTGCAAAATAGCTCACTGAAAAAGCCCCTCCGCTTTTCGTAATCAGTACTGTTTTCCTATAGTGACTTATGAATATTCCCCACATGTCTGTATGTTTGTCCACAGGAGAGCTCATCATCGTCGACACTGTACCAACGGTGCCTGGACGAAGTAGCACTGTTGCCAACACGGACTGTGGGTATTCTGTTGTTAGACGATTTTAAGTAATATAAGATAGACAAAATCAAACCAGATTAGAAAAGACTGGATCAGGTTAGATAAGATCAGATCAGATGAAAATTAGATAAGAACAGATCAGATAAGATGAGATGAAATAAGAAGATCAACAAATCACATCAGATCACATTCGTGGCTCTGTGGTTTGGCGTCTGCTCAAAAAAAAAAAAAAAACAGGTCGCGATCGACTCGCGTGTGAAAGGAAACAAAGATCGAAAGCCCACAATTTTGCATTGACTCAACGGTCCCTGGCTTCTTCTTCCTGTGGGTAGAAAGCCTGACGGTGAAAGTATGTCCTGGAAAAATTTCTTTAAAGCCCAGAGATAATCCTACTCCAGATAAGATCAGACCAATTTTATTTTCGTCCTTATAGATCTAAAGAAATCCTTCGGAGTTGAGACATAACATACACGTACAACACCCTCACATGCACATAGATATGTCATGAACAGCGTCGAAATGTTTTGTATGTATGTTTTGCATGTTGAATGTTTTGGTGTAATATATATATATATATAAGGTCGACCTTAAGATTGTCACACAAAGGGCAATTTTAGAACAGCCTTAAAAATAACCGATCTGCAAACATACTAGATCAATACCTTAAGATGCAAGGAAAAGATAGTTCAACTCATGGTTATTGTTGTAGGTGGCCTTGAAATGTAGATATCCCATATTTCTTAGACGTAACAAGAAAGAGTAATTTTCTCATGATTTTAGACTACTTTAAGTTAAAATAACAGTTGGCATAATTTAGTAAGAAGCAAACTGGGTGATCAGAATGTATTTTGTCTCATCAAGTTATATATTCTAGGTTCTTTTTCGTCATCGTTACGTCTAAGAAAAATACATTTCATAAGTTTGTGTTAACATGCATTTTAGTCAGAAATATTGTTCAAAATTATTTATAACATTGCATCAATGTTGCTTAAAGGCTTAAAAATGAGGTGAGAGAAGAAGGAAATCACAAAGCAATTAAATATATTAAATTTCTTAAATGTAACAATGATAACAAAATAGATGAATATTATACAAACAGTGCTCACCATTTAAATTTCATTAAGACACATACAGAAAGGATAGGAGAAGACTGCCATGCAGTGTGGGAGTCTGAACATGTAAACTTTTCTTTGGCTGTACATGTACTAATAATTTTATGAGACGTGCTATGTCGTCAATATAATGACAAAAAAGTAATTATTAAAAATACCAACTCACTGAAAAATCTACCATTGTCATGTGGTATAAATGTCTTCCCTATCACCCTACTACTCTATTTAGAACATTATTCTGAACTGTTATTTATGGCTGTATTCTTACCATCGAAAGCGTGTGCAGTTGTACAAGATACAGACCATTATACACAAAATGCATGTAGATCTAATTTATATTATATCTTACAGTTTTCAATGGTTGATAAAATTTTTAATTGATTTTTCCAGCAGTTGTACCTCACATACAGCTTAAAAAACTTTGCTCTTGTCTTCCTTAGTTGTGAATACGACTCATGTTGGAAGTGGGGATGATGATGATGATGACGACAGCGGTATTGACTATGTGTGGATCATTGTCGTCAGCGTGGTGGTAGCTGTCACTTCTACAATCATCGCCGTGGTTATCTGTGCTTGTTTCTTCTGCTGCATGTAAGCATAACTATTTCAATTTAGGTGTGAACTATTTTACTTTTTGGTCCATGAGTGGATTAAGCCTATATTTTTGTGATCACTTAAAATGATCATCAGGCCAAAATAAGAAAAGAAAAAAAGAGAGGAAAGAAAGAAGAAAAGCTAGAGAGAGAAAGAAAGATGAAAAGAGAAAGAAACAAAGAAAAGATAAGAAAAGATAAGAAAAATAAAGAACTCAATTTCATTGTTTTACATTCATGCTGGAACACACAACCCTATATCACTAATTTTTAAAGAGAGGGGGGGGGGGGTACTAAAATGTGTGAATTTTGCCCAAAAAATGCGATTTTGCACTTTTGTTTTTCTCTTAAAACTACTGCCTTTTCTGGGTGTAAAAATGGTATCAAAAGTTGCTAAGTCCAGTCTAACAATAATCATTCAGCGGTAGACCTAGCGTATAGTCAATCAGGATTTGGCTCCACCTGGCTTGCTATATGAGGCCGTAGATCATCGCCATTTGATTCTACAGGCAAAGGATGCAAAAATGCACTTTATTATTATCACCTCTCCTAGCAAATAGCACGAGTTCCAGTACTATGAGGCGAGAAAAACTGCTGATCATGCAAAAATATCAATGGAAGTGTTCTAAACTGACTTTCCTCGTCCTATAAATGGCACAATTTTGCTTTTTTTGTGGGTACTTATAGCTCAGTTGTCGACTATATGTGTAAAGGTCAAAAACACTCTTGTTTACACTCAAAAATGACATGGGGGGGGGGGGGGGGTAGGGTAGGGAGCAAAATTCGAAAAAAGAAAAAAGGCAACAAAGTCATGACAAGAGGAGGCTGTTTTGAGGTTGGAAGGCGAGCACAAAACTTTTTTCAGACAACTTTAACCGCGTTTTTCTCAAAACCCAGTTTTTTTTATAGTTGTTTTTTTTCTATCTCTCCTTTGTTTCGAAACCGATTCAAACCAAATTTGGTTATATACATCATTATCACCACAAAACCCAGAAAGTTACATATTATTATTATTTCGCGCTTTAAATTTCGGTCGGTATTTTTTCACTATATGACATTTTCAATAATGTATAGAAAATTTTGTATTCAACGTAGAAAAAATATGTAATTTTTTAGATAATTATATCAAACATAATTTTTTAGATAATTATATCAAACAATATGTTCGCCAAGTTTTATTATCAAGTTTCGTTGAAATTTGGCGGAGGAGATAGCTTATAAAAAAATCAGTCAATTTAGGAAGCCAAAATCCAAGATGCGGCGGTGGCAGCAACCGTATGAAAAAGTCGATTTTTTCAATTATTTTTCTCTAATTTGAACGTGTCGAGAATATGATGGAAAAGGACTTTAATAAAATTTAAAAAAAAAAAAAAAATCACCCCCCCCCCTTTAAAGCTAAAATTATGAAAAGAAATTTGCACATCCTTCATCACTCATATGTTCTCATTTCGTGTTTCCCAATCGGCATACAGGAACTCACCCTTGATGCGCTGGGCCAACAGGAGGAGGCAACAACAGCACCGGGGACAGAGCCCGCAGCAGGAAGAAAACGAGCTGCACCCAACGTACTATAATGTCGTTAACTGATTTAGAACGCAAGCGTAGACCGCCCATAGATGGCTTTGAATCTCATGCTTTTATCATGGGGAGATCATCTATATATTAAACAGATACATTATTCATCTATGGTTCACAAATGTATAATAATAATATGCACATAATAAATATTCGTTTACATTTTATTTGTACGGTACATTTTATTTGTATATAATTAACATATGATTTTCATTACGAGATTTCTTCAAGAACCCCTTTCAGTGGAAAGACTTAAAACCCCAAAGTTGAATATTGACATTGACGAAACGGCAGTTTTGACTGACAACTGTGCACTGATTTTTCAAACAAAAAAGTTCTTAGTGTGGAAATTCCATCATATATATTATCTTGAAACAAAAATCCCATTTTTAATTTTTACTCCCCCCTCCTCCCGCCCCAGTACTGTTGCTTCTTATCACTAGGTAAAAAACAATGTAATTATATTCTCATATTTTTTGGGCACCTTTTTTTTTTTTCCCAGTGAAGAAACCAAATTCTCAATTCATATATTTCTTACTTATTGATGATTTCAGTCATCTCCCCGTTTCTATTCGACAATAGCAATATTAATAAGTTTGTTTATTGGCCTAATAATAATGTATCTAGCACTGAATGTGTGTGTGTGAGAGAGAGAGAGAGAGAGAGAGAGAGAGAGGAACCCTCCCCCCCCCGAAAAAAAAAAACCTCAGCCAGTCACATTTTTCTATGATAAAAAAAATTATACATATATGAAAACTAGACATTCCAGGATCTCTGTGATGATGACTCAGTGTAAATAATATAAGAATGACAGGTGTGTCACACAAACTGCGGATGTTGAATAGTTGTGACGTTTGTAAATGGTAATCATGCGGTGAAGACGGACGAGACGCACACAGGAACAATGAAATAAGAACAAGAATCCCTCTGCGTCGAAATGATGCAGAATTTATTGCAGGTGCTTGAAACTTCAGGCAGCTGTCTACATACACTACTTTATGCACTATACGCACTTCCAGCCTATCTAGAAGAACACTCTTTCCCCGAAGTCTCTGAAAGTGACCAGTGCGTGCACATGACATAAAACACACATAAACGGTCAGACGAGAGCCACCTCGACCTTTTCCCGTACACAATCCATCACTCACACAACCCCCCCCACCAGGCCACACAACCGCTGCAGTCGTGATTCGTTTACACACACAACATGTTCCTCCTGTCTCAAAAGCGAGAAGCATCAGGCCTCGTTGCTGTCTGAAAAGGAATCTCAACATTATTACCATCACACACACCACTGAATGGTAAAAGTTTCTGAAATTCCTTTTGTTTTTGTTTGTTTGTATTGATTGCTCCTGCATTTATTATTTATGTTGCACGATTAATTAAAAACTGAAGGAGAAAAAAATTACTTTGTTGGAATTATTTATTCTTTGTGATAATGCTTTTTTCACTGAGTAAAAATAATATAGTAAAATTATATATACATGAACAGAAACTGATCTAGAAGAGCTTTTTTTACAACAAAAACCTAGTGACATTGGACATGCTCATCTCTTTCACCATGTCTCGTGTGTGTGTGCGTGCATGCCTGCAGTGAAGCCCCCAATCAAAGGGAGGAAAAGAAAAAAGTTGTTGAAGAATCAATCTGTTCCGAGTTCACTTTTCTTAAACAGTATGGACAGGGGGGGGGGGGCAAAGATAGTGGAATAATAAGATACACTGGGACGGTGACTCAATGCGGTAAACACTGGGACGGTGACTCAATGCGGTAAAAACACCCTGGCTAAAATTAGTGAAAATAAACATTATTTTGCTCGTTTTTGTAAGTGTAGAACACGAAAAACAGCAATGGGTGATGATGATGTGAAAGGACCGAAACCGAAGCTTGTGAAGAGCAGATAATTTGAACAAGCCAGGAAGGAATGTCGGTGGCTGGCTCTCCACGCAGGCTTCAAAATAATTCACAGTACAATTACAAAAAAAAAAGGGTTTTGAAACCTGTTCCAAGATGGCATTGCGTTAGAGACTGATTATAAAAGCAGAGTATATATAAAAAAAGCTTATGCATGTATTAAAAAAGAAAGACAGAGAAAGAAAGAATGGAAACGAGAAAGAAAAGGAAAGAAAGAAAAAAGAATGAAAAAAATGGAAAGAAAAAAAGAAAAAGATTATTGGATTGAACATAGACCAAACGAGAAGAATTCAGGATCACACTTTTCACAAGTACCAGGAATTAATTATTGTGTGTGGAGCTCTTGGAGGAAGAAGCAGTGAGTGATCAATCACAACAGAGGTGCACGGGAGAGAGAGAGAGAGAGAGAGAGAGAGAGAGAGAGACAAACTTTCAGGCAAGTTTAGCAAGCCAGACAGAGAGACCCGTGAAGGACAGGGGAAGACCATCCCAGATGAAGAGGGACAGAAAAACATGTAAAGAAGAACTGCTCAACAACCGTCCCCCTCAGAACCCCAACCTGCGGACTGACTGCCTGTGACTGCGAGCAACTGCAGGACCTGACAGCACACCAACAGAGGCACTGGAAGCAGATGACCGTGGAGATGCTTATATGTCCTCTTCTGGAAAATATGGGCAGAGAGGGAGGTGAAACGAGGTGACCTAGGTTTAATGTTCCCACTACAGAGGGATCAGTTGTCAGTCAGTTTGATGTTCAACCAAATGCTTTTTGTTAAACAGGATGAGAGGGGAAGGCAGTCGATCCCTTGCTCCGTGCAGCAAGCCGGATTCCGCAAAGACGGCTCCACACCATTCTTGAACAGTCACTGGAATGGAAACTTCATAAACTACGGGAATAGAAGAAGCCTTCGAAAACTTAGTCATTTTCATTCAATAAGACATATGGTGCTTATTTTTTGGACTGAACGAACATTTCTAAATGTACCGGTATCTTCTTTTTATTTTGTGCGTGTGTGCATGCGTTTTTCACTACTGTGGGGAAAGCAAAATCGAAGAATGCATTAAAAAAACATTTTCAATCAAAGACAGTTGCGTTTAAGTTTTGAGGTAACAAAGGATATTAAATTTGATTTGTTTTTTATTTTGGGCGTGTGTATGTGTGTGTGTGTGTGTGTGCGTTCATTTTTCACTGCTGTAGGAACCAATCGAAGAATATTCTCATAAAAACAATCCTCATAAATGTGAACATTCGGACTCCCTTCGACACATGGACAGACAGGCTCTGGAGTTGTCATTCCTACGTCGTAGGATGATGTCATACATGATGGTCACGGATGCCTTCCAAGTCCTAATATTTTCATATGGATCCATTCTGCAGTTTTCGAGTGGTTTCGTTGCAGCGATTTATTTACTAACTTGAAGTTAGCAGATCACACACACATTCAATGTGACAAAATCCTCAAATTTTTGCGGTTATTTTTAAATAAAAGTTATTTATATACATGCACGACCAAGATCAATGATCAAAGAATTTTAATCCGCCAGACAATGACCGTCGGTCAGTGAAAGAGCGTCCAAGCATCAGTCTGGGGGATGGATGATATGACCTAAAAACTTTTTTCATGGAAGATGGGGGTAGTAGGCATTATTTGGGTGAACATGTTGCAGTGAAAAATAGATGTGATCCTGGCGTTAGGCCGACGGATTTCAAAAACTGTCAACGGGGTGCCCGTTACTCCCAGGGCGCAGTGACAACAACTCTATCAGATGACCGCCCGCTGTTTATATATATATGGGGGGATAAAACTTGAGGTAAAATCATACAGAAGGTATGTATCATCATCATACAATGTTTCGCTGATTCGTCAGTAAGGCCATATTTATATACCACGAACTAGATTTGTTCTGACTAAGCTGGAAATTCCCGTCTCATTTTAGTGGGAGGGTACAAACACTCCAAGCTGTTCACAACTATCACTGACAAAGAAACAATACATGCACGGGACCGACAGTTCTCAGATCTTGAGGAGAAGCAGTAGCAAGGGGAACAAACACTCCGGCTGGGATTTCCTGGTTTTTGCTTAGTCCAATATACGAACTATCCCTAACTTGAAGGCTTTCACTGGCATGGGTGAACCAAATACTCTCCCCCCACTGAGCATTCTTCAATCACGGAAAATAAGTGGGTGAAACAAAACTTGTACTCAAGCACGCAAGCACGCACACACACACACACACACACACACACACCTGTGCAAATGGTGTGATTTGATCTATTTAGCATCATCAAATTTCCAAGTAGACACCTCACATATTTTCCATCCAGCAGATGTTCTTAACCTCTTGATAAAAATATCTTGCTATGATCAATCACATAAGATCCTGCCCCCATTTAGCGCGTATATGTGTGTGTATCCCCAGATAATAAATATATATATATCCAGTAAACAAATCGATCATCATGTCAAGAAACACTATGAAGAGTCAATATGAGGGCGTAAATATATTAAGATTTTTTAAGTGGGATGGCCGAGGTCCTGAAATTAGTTTATTGCTAAAAAAAAAAATCGGGGTGGGGGGGTGGGGAGTTCTTTGTTCCTGGATATAAAAAGTTGATATGTCCGTTCTGTGGCCCTGAAGAAGTGGTCATTCAATAAGTTGACCAATCTCTCTCTAGCATGCAGTTCCTGCCTGGCTGGGTCGGAGCTCGATTTTCAAAGATTGAGTCGGGGCTCGATACTCACAAAGATTGATCGACAATATTTTTCGTTCGCTCTTAAGGGCAAAATGGTGTCAGCATATCAGGGATCTCTCCAATGCCTGAAGTAGCCACTGACCACTGGAGATGCTGCTACACCGATAATGAGCGAACATTTTTAAAATGAAGGTTTCCCCACGGCCGTCTGAGAGAACATGGTAGCCGTTTCAGAGCACAGACATATAGTGCACATCAAGGGGTCAGTACTATTTCTGACCAAATAAGACATTGGGGCCTACAGGCTTCCTATGGCCGTTAGTGACAGGGAGCGAGAAAGGATAAAAAAAAAAAAAAAATATGAGCAAACGGCAAAAAGTTAAGTCATGGAAATCACAGAGAGCTTTTTTTTTTTTTTTTATATCCTTGAAAGTAATTTAATTGCATTTTTTGATAAAATGACCATCACAAATGTGCTATTTACTCTGCTGGGTCGATTATCATGAAATTTGGCATGAATGCAGAACACAAATTTTGTCAGGAGGGACTTTAAAAAAAAATATTCTAAGTGAGAAAGTTTGAGATTTTGAGGTCAAAACTTTCGAGATAAATCCGTGACCTTTTAAGATTCCAATCAAATTTAAAAAAAAAAAATAAAAATTCATTTTATCAAAAATCTGTGAGGACAAAATTTAGATATGGAATGAATGGTAAGTAACAGAATTACAAGCATATCAGTTGGAAAGGCTCAGAGTCTATCGAAGGTAAAAAGTTACACAATATCGGCTAGCAAACTCCAAGATGGCGGCCGATGCCATCATGACAACCATGGTGATTTCATTTTTTTTTTTTTTTCGATTTTTCTAATTTGCGCATGCCAAACCGATGCCCAATAAAATCACCAGGACCCGAAGACAAGCCAGCAGATTCCGTAAGAGAACAGGGCAGAAAGAGGTGGAAATCTATGTTGGGAGAGTATTGCGCCTAGCACGGCTGAATCCGTTTACGAGTTGACGGGTATATCGCGGAGGAGGGGATGGTGATGGAGATAAAAAGATGAAATAGACGGGAGCTTGGCATGGTAAAAGATGAGAGAGAGAAAGAGAGAGAGAGAGAAAGATAAAGAGAAAGAGAGAAAGAGAGAAAGAGAGAGAAAGAGAGAAAGATGTCTGGGGGCCATATTTGACCACCAAAAGAGTAAACAACATTTATTCCTATGGTCTCCGTGTGTAAACAGTATCAGGGGGTCATTCTGACCCAACCCTTATTATAACTCCAGGACATTTTCTCAGACAATCTCGTTAATCATTGGCAAGAATGTGCTCTGAACTTGACCCGAGCGATAATGTATATTTACATACATGACAGCGAACCTACAGTAGACAGAGCCATGGAAGACGACTAGATAAAAAGTGTAGAAAAAAATGCCCAGACATGTTTTTTGCTCGGTATTCCAGACAATTCTGACATTCTTTTTGCACAGCTCTGATATATGTTCTTAAAACAGCGAGCGAGTCTTTGGGAAAGGAGAAAATATATATTTCCTTAAACAGTCGTTTATTATCTGTGTCATATTTTCAGTCGTTTATTCAGATAATGTGACCCGTCTGTGCAAAGAAAACAGGAAACACTATGGGGATGGCCCATATAAACAGGTTTTGGGTAGAACGAAAGAATAAATCATTACATTTTGTTAAATATATTAATTATCATCTGTATCTGACCTCTTGAACTTTGTTGTACAGGCAAACAGTCTTGGACCCTGATAGAAATGCTGAGTGTAAAACTTTTTCATCAATGGAAGGTTTGTCAACGTTTAAAATGTATAAATTCCTTGGGCCCATGGAATGTAGATCCAAGGCTTGGGAATAGATTTGTTCCGACCAAGCGAACGCGAGGAAATCCTAAAACGTTTAGTAGACTAAGGGGGGTACAAACACTTCGAATTGACACATAAAAACTGGTGCACGGGTCACGACAATGGACTCACTCGGAATCTCTTGGTTTAGTCACGTGGTCAGGGAATTCGTTTTGCAAACAATGGCGGAACCGGCCTATGTTTCCATACACACTGAGCCGCTTTTTGTTTTTAACTGATTTTGATTTCACAAGAATAATGGAATACCTCTGATCTCGTAGTCGAGCGATAGCAAACGTCAGTGAGTTCTATTCCTAGCGGTGGGGTGGGGTGGGGGGGGGGGTACAAACATTCCCTAGGGGATTTCTGCGAACTTGAACTGTTGAGTGTAGAAAAGTATTAATCATTTCAATATATAATCAGAATAATCTACCAATCGACTTTGGTTGAAAATAATAAAGCAAGTATTTGCTCCTATACATGTCGAGAGGGTATTTGTTGCAATGGTGGGTATTTAAAAAGAAAATGAAACTACTGACGTTTTTTTTATTATAATTGTCTTTAATTCTGATTTTATCTACGGACTCTCCTGGGATTACAAAATACAAATAGAAAGAGTTTGTGTCCTGGAGGAAATATATTATGGGATACAACAGAAACTAGTAATGCTAATTGAGAAGATATACGATGGCACAAGTTGTAAGGTTCTTAATGACGGACAGCTAACACAGGGAATTGAAATTGGAACAGGAGTGAGACAGGGTTGCCTACTATCTCCAGGTTTGCTTATTTTAGCTGTGGGCTGGCTGTTAAAGGAAACAGCAGGGAAAAAAATGGAATTCAATGGACACTATGGACCCAGCTGGATGATCTAGACTTTGCTGACGATTTGGCACTCTTGGCACATACACATCAACAGATGCAGAGTAAAACCACAGAGTTATCAACTCGCAAAAGCTACTGGGTTACGAATACATCCAGGAAAGTCAAAAGTACTGAAGGTGAAAACATCAGCTAATGCACATATCCTAGTAGAAAACAGACCCATAGAGGCAATTGACAACTTCACTTACCTAGGCAGTGTAGTGGATGACAAAGGAGGAACAGCCATCGACGTTAAGGCAAGGATAGAAAAGGCAAGGACAGCAACCTCAGTAACATCTAGAAGGATCTTGCCATCCCTACAAGAACAAAAGTTGTTATTCAACGTAAATGTTAAGTCAGTCCCACTGTATGGAACAAACTTGGAGCTTAATTGAGACCTGGACCAACAAGTTACAGAGCTTTTTATATGGCTGCTTGAGGAAGATCCTGCGCATCAGATGGCCAGATACCATTTGGAATGTAGTTCTGTGAGAAAGGACAGGACAGAAACCGGTAGACAGATAGGCCAACGAAGATGAAGGTGAACAGGACACACCCTTAGAAGGCCATGCAGCAGCACTACCAGGCATGCACTTCAGTGGAAACCACAGGGACAGAGAAGTAGGGGTAGACCACGAACAACCTGGAGAAGATTGATGAAGGATGATTTGAAGTGAGGAGGGCTACAGTGGAAAGATGCAGTGAGAAGTGCCCAGGATAGGCACGTGGCCTATACCCTGATACGGGGTGAAAAAAAAAAAGGCGATGATGATGAAATACATTTTGACCGGTGCTGAAAACAGTTGAAACAAAAAATATGAAGAACAAGCACAAAGATACGTTAATTTTCATGTGCATTCGTATATACCTCCATACCTACAATTTTCTTTTGCACTGTTGTGGTCGTGAAGTCTAACAAAACGACATTACTACTCAGCACGGCTTCGTCTCCAAACAGCAGCAGAGGGCTTTCTTCATCTGGCAATCCGTAGCAACAGAGTTGGGCCATGATAGAATTACAGGGGATAGAATGCAATGTTCTTTAACCTAAGTCACGACCATTGGCAGCAACCGATATTTCTGTCCACATAAAACGTTTCTGCTTTAAGGCATTTATTATTTTTATCACAGAGTGATCGAATGTAAGTTCTTGTACGTACATTGCAATTGCCTGTTTTACCTATAAATAGCTCTCCTTATATCAGCCCTTTTTCTGCTTTAAAGGCATTTTGCTCTGACCATTCAGTGGTCAGTTGAATGTTCTTCAACCTACAACATGACCACTCATATTAAATGTTATGTGATTCATGGACACTTCTTTCAAAAGAGGATGCTCAAATGGTTTCACTATATAAAACAGCCCATTACTCGTATTTTGCTTTATACACAATTTTGACTTCGAAATCATAAGTTGGTCGAATGCAAGTTCTTCAACTCTCAAAGCGACCGCTCTTATCAAACTGCATTGACCATTGTGGTAAAAGGGTGACAAGGTGCATGCTCAGCCTTTAAGGAGATTATCCAGACAAGACTGCTTTAATGAGCTTTTTTTTTTTCATTCCTAGATGACAGGATAGTCGAACGTATGTTCCTCAACCTACAATACGACCTGCCTATACAGTACTGTTTTCTCCCCGTGAAGAAATGGTCGGATGTATGTTCTTCAACCAACAAAGCAACCATCCATATCGAATATGGGAGACATTTCTTGGTCATATGCATGTAAACAATGCATGCCCTTCAACAGGCAACACGAATTCTTACAGTCTAAAGGCATTTTTCAGTTCGGAATGAAAAGGTGGCCGAATGCATGCTCTTCAGCCAACAATACGGCCGCCCCTTGGTGAACTTGTTTAATTGCACTTTCCATTTCGTGATCAATGAGAGTCGACTGTATGTTCAACTTACAATGCAACCGTCCCTACAAGCATTTCAATAATTATTTTCCATTATCTGAGGCACAGGTGGGTAGAATGTAAAATGTATGTTTCTAAATCAAAACAGCAACCGCCCATATCACATACTGCTGCTGTAGAAAAATTATTCTACAATTTATTGTTAATTCTTATGTTCAGAGAGGGGTCAGTTGCATGCCCTGCAACGTTCATACAACATGACTGACCAACTTAGTTGCTCTAAATCTCTGCCCTTGGGCATTGCTGGGATGAATATTGTTTCAACCTCTATACCAAAGGATTTCAACACATCTACCTTCTTTAACTAGGTCAAACATTGAAGTCACGCCAGGGGATTCCAGTATGCACATTATGTTTCATTCATTTGACCTGTTTGGAATAATATTCAAGAACAAATTCAACACAACCGGCTGGGAAATTTCTCATTAGGCCTGGAATTTGAAGCTCTCTATTTTTTATGGCAAGTCCTGAAACCTGTCATTGAGCTTTGAAAATTGTGCGACCACTCTGACCAGGTGTTTGTGCAACCCACCCTGACCAGACAGCCTTAACTGATCTGTTCCAACAGTGGTCTTTAAATTCTGCGCTAAAAGAAATATGACAGAACGTTGAACATTTCGTAGCTATAAAGGGGCCCATCTCATGTCACACGTTAATCTCAACAACAACAACAACAACAACAACAACAACAGCAACAGCAACAACAACAGCAACAACAACAACAACAACAACAAAAACGCGTAATCTTGTCTCATCCTGAAACCAGTCCAAAACCAGCGGTATCTAGTGATAGCTTGGCTTTCTTCAAAGTTTGTGCAAGTGGATTCTTCAAAGTCTGTGCAAGTGGAACAAGAGCATACGCCCACAACTTTCAAGCGTATCTGACAACTCAGATATCGCAGGTCGTACTGATTACTGATCTAAGTGACATTTTTAAATTATCGTTTAATTTGGTAATATCAAGCGCCATATTTTTCGGCTTTTTTTTCTACGTGGGTTCTGCTCTGCTAAGTTGCTAGAGGTCGGTTGGTTGGTTGGTTCGGAATTTAACAACATAGCACATAGCCCCATTATGGCTATATTGTGTCAAACACTGTTAGATACGTTTACACGTCAAGAAGAGAAGAGAGAAAGAAGGCGGAACAGAAGCGTAGAGAGAGAGAGAGAGAGAGAGAGAGAGAGAGAGAGAGAGAGATCTTCCCAGGAAAGTCGAGGATGACACTCCATGCAATATACCCCAACGATAGCGGGCTTATACCGCCTGCAGGTGGGAGCAGAGAACTTACTTATAAACGCTGTTGATGAGAGGAGTAATTTACGTATTTTAAAAAGTACGTGCACTTGCTCATGAATAGCGGTTGATTACAAACTTAAGGGCACTTACAGTCAGTCACTATCATAATATCGGTTCTGATTACTAATGTAACGGCACAAACGTTTGTAATCTTGTACTCAACGGCATATGATCTTCACCGTGAGGGTAGACATGGAATAGGGCACTTACAACAGCAGTCACTGACAACGTCTTCCACACTGATTCTCTCTCTCTCTGTACAGGCAAGAGAGCAGTCAGCATATGGAATCTGCTGTGCTAGATGGTCAAACGTCATAAAAATTAAGTGTCTATTATCGCCCGACTAATCAGACATGCTTTTTCATTGAGATGGATCTAAGCAAAGACACGGATCAGTGAATAGTCTTCCAGCACTACAAACTAATCCAAAATTAATTTACATTTATTAATTAATTTCTCAATCTATCATTGCTAATGAACTGCACAGCTCAATACATTCCGTGTTTATACAGATACGTTTTCAAGTCGAAAATCACAGAGGACAGAGATATGCTCCACGTTATCACATTTTTATGCTGACAGACCAGAAGGGAAGTTTTATTATTATCGCGATTATTTAAAAAAAAATAATTACACTCGGCGCCCTGAGACGTGGCTCCGGTAAATTACAAGAAAATTCATGGATGAGACAGAAACCAAAGGTTCAAGTTTAAGGATATAATGCCCGCCAGAATGGACCTGTCTCTGTGTATAAAGCGGGACGGAAAACAAGAAAATGGGAAAACTGTGTCTTTATGTTTATGCACACAAATACTGAGTGTACTTGCAAGGTATTTTCATGCATGTATAACATGGCTGTAAGAACTGAACAATCAATGAAACAGTAACAAATACTGTAATAAGAAATTGAAGACTTCAGGTCAGCTAGTCAGGCCAGTTCACAAAAATTTTCCGTAAATCCGAATGTCCAGTCCTTCAATGGTGGTTCAGTACTGAAGGGAGTGGCATCATGAATGAAGCATATTTGTGAATCAAAGAAATGATGGAGACGATTTTAATTTTAAACTGAGGACACTGGTTATATGGCACTACTTGCATTCGTCAAACAGTATTTTACTCGTAAAAGATGAGGAAAAACTACTGGATTGATGGGAACATAATACGATGTTTTTAGGCAAGATTCTTGGCATCTCACACAAGGACCTCATTACTAGTTCGGCTGTCCAAATCAGATTTAAGCAATCCGCTGGACAATATGAAGGCCTGTTGTCCAAAGTAAAAAGCGAAAGGGGAAAGGGAAGGGGAAACTTTTACACGGGACTTCCAAGAATGTTTTCCATGAAGGTGATACCATGTCTTCATATACACACGCACTAAACACAAGGTGACATGTTTAACGTGAACAGTCACTCTTACATAGGGATCTTTTCTGAATTTCCTGGTAATCTAGGTGGTAGGTAGTAAACACTTCATTTATCATTTAGTAGGTAGTAAACACTTCATTTATCACTGAGCAGTCTCGTGATGCTTTACTGGTTAGAGTGCGGTACGCACAGTTCTGTGTGTGTGTGTGTGGGGGGGGGGGGGGACAGGTTATTATGATACAGCTGATGACTTGGAAAAATTGGACAAATAAGAGGCAGAGGAAGGACCAAAATCTCCGCGACATGTTCTTAGTATAGGCCTACTGCTCTATGGATTTGAAACATTGACCCTCTATAGTGAGCAGGAGACGCGACCTAACACTTTTCATCTTAGATGTCTTCGTAAGATCCTAGGCATAACTTGGAATGATAAGCTCACTAATACGAAAGTTCTAGAAATGGTAGAGCTCCAGAGTATGACTGCAATTCTTTGCAAAAAAAAAAAAAAAAGGGCAGAGATGGTCAGTCCACGTGAAAAGAATGGAAAATGGTCGAAACCCAAAACAACTGCTCAATAATGATCTGGGACCAGAGCCGGACTGGCTACTCGGGAGTTCGGGAGTTTCCCGATGGGCCGGTGTGTCACTGGGCCGGTAGGTCAGTTTGGGAATTTCCCGATGGGCCGGTGCGTCAGTGGGTCGGTAGGTCAGTGGGCCGGACGGTCGGAAGGAGAGAAAGAGAAAGAAAGAAAGAAAGAATAAGAAAAAGGAGAAGAAGAACAGTAGGGTGAAACATTCTCCCTGGTTTAAAAGTATCTAATCTGATCGCGACCGATCCTTAATTTCGTTTATTTTGTTTCGTTGCGAGCGGCTCGTAGTTTCTGGTTTTGGAAAAGTTTTTGCCACACCTCCCATTACCAAGCCTCTAAGCTTAGTGATCAGGCGTGCACCGCGAAGTTGCCAGTTTGGCATTTTCAGTGCCAAATTGCTCAAATCTAGTACTTTTATATCAGTTTTGTAATGAAAAACTGGTTTGGCATGTTGGCACTTTTTGGCACTATTTTAAAGTCTGCTTATAACAAAGACATAAGAAATAATATTCCATCCTGTAAAACTTTCGAAAATATTTTTCAGAAAAAAAAAAAAAAATTCAAAAAATGTTTCAATTTTATGACGTTTCTGTTGTATCTTGTTGCTTGCTCAGCTAACTATGTTGCAATTTCTGCCCTTGTTTTTGCTGCAAGTTTCCTTCTTTATTTGATTAATTTTGCTAGTTTCAGCCCATGTTTTTACAAATAGGCATGCTATTCGAAACGAAGGCAGTCATGTGAGTATGAGTATGCATGTATGTAGAACCTTGTAAGTGGTTCTTAAATAGGTGAACTCATTGTACATAAGTAGGCTATGTTTTGACTTGTTGAATAAATGAGTATGTGTCTATTTGTATACTCATCAGGCCTATTACTCTGATTGTGGCCATATTTATAGCGTTACCACGGGGCACACAGAGGCTGGTTATAGTATAGCAGGGGTGGGGTGGGATTGGGGCCTGGAGGGGCTTCTATATCTCAGGTGGGCCGGTTGAATTGGCAAACCCCCGGGCCGATTTTGCGAGCCAGTCCGACCCAGTCTGGGACACGGTAAAAACAGCCAGGAAGACCAAAACTGAGGTATAAAGATGCATGGAAGTCCAGTCTGACCTTATGTGAGATAACACATGGGAAGAAACAGCAGGACAGTCTCTTATGGAAGACAGCTGTGAACAAAGTAGTCACCAAACTTGAGAGCACTGAAACATTTGTGACAGAAGGAAAACAGCAATACAGAGTGTTGCCGCGTCCTCGCCCTCGCGAATAGAATCAAAGCTGAATAGACCGTCTGCATACATAAGAGCCTTATATACAATTACTGCATCAATGAACAAACATGAAAAAGATATTTGCACTTGTTTTCAGTTCCAATTTCAGTTTCCACTGACACGAGTTTACACCACCCAGATTCAGAGCGAGTCCATGTGGACGCGATCAATAGAGCTAACCCTTCTCTGCTTTGTTACAAGCTCGATTTGTTTCCCCACAGCTGGCTGACTTTCATTTCGGAGTCAACAACAAATTAAAAAAAAAAAATGTAAAACCGTTGACAGAAATTCTACTCATCTAAGTTCCCACTGAGCCTTCAAATCATGACACGTTTCAGCGGCATAGAAAATTGGTTATCTCTTAAAGTTTAACCTATAAATATAAACTTGTATAATCTACCGATAAATATGTAAGACAAGATGTGTTAGAAAAGCAATCGTCTTATATATATCGACTCCTTGTCTTAATATCGGTTATTAAATAAGACGAATCATTATTGAGATCTTTATCACAATACTTTCTACTATCCGTGACGGCATAGTTAAAATCCATCCAAAGAATTCCTCCACTCAATGCGCCAATGACACTCCATGCGTATTTCCAAATGTTTCAACCACTTTACACAAACATTCCAAGTCACCTTCAGATAGAACTGGCTACACAATACTCTCCACAGACAACCAGTATTGACTGATAAGCATTTAACTATTACTTCTACAAAGACTCAAGTCTCTTTTACGAGTCTGTAGTACTATTTTGAACTTTCATGGTTCACTCCTCCCTGTCAAGTGTCATAAAAGTACTTGAAAGTTTACTGGCGGTTGCTCATAATGGTGAATTTAACCCACCTTTTAAGTCTGATCTGCCATCTAACCTGATCTTCACCACTTTGATTTCCTAGGAAATCAAAGACTAACGGCATTTCACCACGGTGATGGGACATAATGGGGCGACGCAGTTTAACATGTTTTCCCAAACCTGTGTTTCCGAAGAAAATTGAATAATCTTGGGCCATTGGTCGTTTATGTTGGTCATTGTTTGCATGTCTATGGCTCCAAAAGGGGGGTATTCCGTCCAGAAAACCTGTGCTCTGTAATTTGTCCCCTGTCCAGTGTGAAAACAACTTTCACTAGTTGTACACTACAGAGCTACACTTTTGAACAAGATCTGAACAAGACAATTGTCTTAAATATTTATATATGAAAATTCTAAAAGGTTTTTCTCTGAAAAAAATAATCTTTACCAAGACACTTAAGGGGTGGGTGAATCTTTACCAAGGCACTTAAGGGGTGGGTGAAAGAAGCGTAAAAAAAAATATCTACTGATAGGTTCAAAATACCAAAATGTACCTGTGGCCTATTGAATAATATCTCGCTGTCACTGCTATATGACCTTGTCAATCTTTTTAGAGATATCTGCATGATTGGAAAGACGGTTTTTTTTTTTTTTGGGGGGGGGGGGGGGGCAACAATTGCTGTTCATGAGGCCTTACAGGTTCATTTGTTCCCTTTCATTCAAGTTTCTTTTGCCACTCGTGAATTAGTCTAGATCTAGAGATTTTTCAGCCAAGCCATTTTTTTCCCTTGGACAAGAAGGCCCATAGAAAACGAGTGGGCGGAGGATGAGACGGGGGTGACGTCTGCTCCATGCATGTCTGTGTCCCTTTCAATGTGGACTGAGATCTTTTGATCTCTTTCGCTGGCATCATTAACTTCTCCGCTCAGACATTTTCCAAAATCCTTATCTGTCGTGAGTAACACGGCCCAAACTGGTTATCTGGGAACTGCCAGCCTTTCTCAATGACTGGATAGCCAGCCACTCTTCGAATGCAGTTTCCTGTCCACCTCTAGGTTTTCAGCTTCATTTTACAATCTCTTCCAGCACACTTTTTATAAGACTCCACTGTGTATGTATTAAACAAAATTGTGTACATTTGAAACAAAATGTACAGACTTAATCATCTATGTGTCGACAGAAAAAGGCAATATATTAGAATGATTTGTTTGTGAAATTACAACTAATGCCTTAAAGAAATGATATGAATGCAAATATTTCTATATAACATGTATATATACATCAGAGCACAAGGTCGTCTTTTTTTGCCATTAGCAAGTAGACGAATGTACATTTTAAAAAAGGAAAATAACATTTAGCACCAAATAAAGCAATTAAAAAAAAAAAAAAATGAAAAAAAAAAAAAACCCGATGACAAAAAAAATTTGCTACTGTTTAATACCTAAACCTGGGAAATCAAAGAGAAGTAATTGGTTGACAGCCATAATGGCTGAATCCAGTACAAAGCATGATTGGCCCGTGAGCAGCCCAGGTCCTTGGAATGTTGTAGTGTAAAAGTGTTTACAATGGCAGTTTGATTTGCACTGCAAGTTAAATTTTTACACTACTCACATTTTTTTTTTAATCATTAGCACATTTTATACCCGATACGTAAAAACAATGGCCGACATCATACAAGACTATACTACTTCAGTCAAACATTTTTGGTTTTATATATTTAGATAAATACACAAAAGCGTTTCTTAATTTTTTTTTTTCTTATTAAAAAAAAAAATACTGGCAATTTTTTTTTTTTTTTGGTTTATTAAAAAAAAAAAAAAAAAAGATTTTCAACTGAAAAGCTGCATAGCGCTAACAAATTTTAAACATCTGTCAGCGACATTTCTTCGGTCGTGATACCGATCTGAAATATTTGCCGATTTAGTTTTTCATTCACGCCGTGGGGATTCTCGCTCAAAAGTGTCAGATTTTATTAGGTGTTTTCCCCTGAGGGCCTGTCACTGACATCTGTTCATAACAGCAGAAAGGGGGGTGGGGGGGGGGGGGGGAGGGGCTCTGAAAAACTGAAAGCATTTTGATTGAAATATTTGCCGGTCTCCCATCTGACGCTCACCTGACCCATTCCATATAAGACCAACCTAACAAGAAATGAAATTACGAATATCAACTCAAAAGCCCATGTTTCACTTGTTAAAATGGTTCATTGACAAAATTCTTGTAAGCAATAGAGAATCGTGGTCGGTTTAATGTTTTTGACAAGCTCTTCAGTTACGATTTTTTTTCTGTAATTGATAAAAACCCGATATCCGCCTGGTCCCTTCAGAAACAACTTACTAAAATCACTTTTTTTTTTTTATTCAGCTTAATATGGCTTTAGCACGAAGTTGAAAATAAAAAATTTGGAAATACTGTGACAGGTTTGACAAGAAAGTGACTAATCAACACTAGATCTAGATTCTAGATATAGATCTATCGTCTGTGCTGCGAAGTCCGCGCCGCCGTTTTTCCCGAACCTAGGGTAATCCCCTTCTAGTCTCGCGAGAATGATTAGTAACGTATTTGAATCCAGGAACGGGATTTCGCGAGATTTAGGCTGATAGCTAAAAATAGAGGCGCGGACTTCGCAGCACTGT
>JBCAUA010038184.1:0-12042 GCA_038406235.1 Peronia verruculata | reverse complement strand
CCCCCCCCCCCCCCCCCCCCCCCCCCCCCCCCCCCCCCCCCCCCCCCCCCCCACAGAAGGTAAATAAAGCTGACGAAGAAAGATGGACGAATGAAATAATGAACTCTGGTCATAAAGGCACAGTAGGTGGTTCAACGTCCTTTTAAGTGTTGGTTATGTCTGCACATGAAACCACAGATTATTATCGTGGCCATTTTCTCACTAAATTCAGCAGCAGTAACAGATCACTTCCATCGTCTTTAACTGCCAACTTCTATTTAAGAAAGAACAACCATTTTTTTTTTCACACATGATAGGGAAATAATAATCATAACAGTGATACCAATTTCTCCATCTGCTCAAAATTTGACCAGAGCCTGAATTCATCGTGTCATATCTCATATCTGCAAAAGTGAGCTTTAGAGAGACTTATGAGTTAGTTAAGGAAGGTGCAGATAAGATACGGGGTGGCTTGGGGTGAGGGTGGAGGAAGGGGGAAAGAGCGGCGACAACTGCATGAATATACAAGCAGCAAGTTCTGTTTGTCGTTCTTAGCGGATCTCCTGCACAAGATTTACTACAGTTCGCACAGTTAATGGGTTGGATCGTTAAAAGATAATAAATTGATGGTTCATACTCAAGATTACCCTTTTTTGTTGTTGTTGTTGTTGTTTGTTCGTTTTGTTTCAGTGAGGAGGAGGACTGATAAGAGAGATTAATATAAAATATGCTCTTTGTTCTTTTCTGATTAATTAATCAGATGATAGAATCATAATAGCCGTGGCAACAATGATAATGGAACGATCTGTTTTCCATACGCTCATCATTATTAATCTTTTCCTTTCATATTCCTTTCATTCCGGTTCCAATATGATCAATCGTCATTAAGCATGATGCCATCGCCTTAAATGTACATTAGACAAACAGTAGATGTATCAAACAAAGCACGATTATTATTGTTATTGACAACATATTATTTATTCTATAGTGTGTATAATATATTATATATATATAGTGAGATTATATTGGAAAATCTGTTTAGTGAGCTTTTCATTATTTACCTTATGTGTTCATCTATTGCTAATTTATTTCATTCATATTGTTTGGTTATGTTCATTTATTTGTACACATTTTAAAAATTTTTTTTTTTTAACATAATTAGCTTCTAATTATTTATTTATCTACAGTTTTTTAAATTTGTTTTTAGTTTTTGTGAAAAGACAGCAAAAACTGAGGTGAATTTTTGTTTTTGTTTTTGTTTGTTTGTTTGTTTTCATATTTGCGCCATTGATACATTAATACATTATCAAACTCCTCACTGGATTCTGGAAACTGGATTCTATTTTTTAATCTAAGCTCAGAGATTAGGCTGAAACTAAGACAGGCACATAACAATATAGTAATAGACATTAATAGACAATTACACTGGTCAAAGCAAGAGATAAGAAAAAAAATCCATGCAGCTGGTGTTGTTGTTATTGTTGTTGTAATCACAGCATGGCATTCTCCTCTTCTCTTGTATCATTTATTTCATGTTGTTATTCGTTTTGGGCTTCCTTAGCTGTATTATTCTTTTTCCAAAAAAATGGGCAAAATCTTGCAGGGGTCTGCATAGAATCTACCAATAAACCATTGCATAAAAACAACATGGGGTCGACAGACCAAACGCCACGTGTAAATGTGGCACTCGCGAGTCGACAAACGTGAGAGATGGACCCCGTTGAAGAAAACTTTCGGGCTGGTGGGAGGGGGGGGGGGAGGAACAACTCTAGATGACAAACTGGAAGGATCCTACCATACGCCTAAGAGGGTCCAAGACGAGCATGACCAAAAAAAAAAAAAAATGATTATGAAATATTACTGTAAATGAGAACTGACTTTTTTTTTAGTCATATATTAATATATTGTCATATTATATACAGTCTGATCATTGACGTAATCCAAATTTCCGTATCATCTAACATGCTGCGTTACTCCTTCTTGTACTACAGTTCATTCTGGCACTGCACAGCTGTTTCTTTCATAAAAAGACGATTGGTTTTCTTCCCCAGAAAACTGCCGTTCACTTTGCTGTGATATCAGGAAGCACAGGCATTGTCAATGTCTTGGTCAGACACGGGGCTTCACTGTCCAGGCCGCCAGGATACAAGTGAGTACCTAGCTAGCTGTGTTGTCTGACCTTTCATCTAACCTTGACCCAGACCCAGACTCATCTCGGAGTTTACGATTTCTGACCCTGACCTGTATGATTCAATAACTCGACCCCTGACCCTACGACCTCTGAATCTGTACTTATTAACGTCCAAAATCGATACGGGCTCAATTATGGTGTTCTCGCAGTGAGGGTTATTAATACAGCGGAGAGCCCCACCATCCTGCCCCCCCCCCCCCCGAAAAAAAAGGAGTCCTGATCTCCTCAATCTGTAAAGTGAGATGATGCAAAGACACATACAAGATAATAAAGGAATATATTTGGGCAGATACAGCGTCCCCAATCAGAGAGGTACACCGATGATACTGTTTTAATGGCAGAATTCTGTAAACTCCCTGAATGAAAACACTGGATGTTGTAGCAGAAATAAGTACAAGAAAAAAGCTGGCATTGAATACCACACTGAAAAAAAAAAAAAAGCATGACTATTTCAAAAGCTTAGGTCCCACCATGCAATCTATAAAGCAATTGGAACAAATCAATCATGCTAACAAGATAAAAATACCTGAGGTTTACATGATGGGAAATGTACTTCAGAAATTCAAAACCAGAATACCACAGCCAAAGATCTTTTAGAAAGCTACCTCTGACTATGCCTGGTTACAATAGCTTTCAAACCCAGAATATTTAAGCTGTACATATTTTGGTCAGAACTTGCATAATTATATGTGAGGCAACTGCACCAATCTTAAAAGAAAGTTAGAAGCAACAGAATTGTGGTTCATGAGGAGAATGACAGAAAAGAAGACAAAGCAAGAAAGAAAAGAAGACAAAGCAAGAAAGGGTTTTTAAATGGCTGACACGAAAGGGTCACACTCTCCGAGGCAATAAGAAGGCGGAAGATGAATTTCATGTCACGAGACAGATAATAAACACAGAAAGAGGTTGGAAAACTTCAAATATGACAGGAAGAATACAAAAGAAGAAATGCCGAGGACGCCGCCGTATAAGATTCATAAATAGCATGAACACCCACGCAACCAACAATACAATGAACAACAACAACTTCATATGGGCTTGGGGTGATAGACGGGAATGTAAAAACCATAACGATAATATCTGCTGTCACGAGTTCTCAGTGTTGAGTAGATGTAGTCGTGAGTGGCAATCAGGCGGAGGATGTGGACGAGGCTCAAACAAATTGCGGAGAGATGAAAACAAGAGTCCTCGAAGTCGAATAATAACACAGAATTATTACACAGTATAATAATATACAATAAAGTACAGGCGCAGAACACGCATAGGCAGCTACTGTCTAGCGCTAGTACACTCGTACTCTAGACACCTCCCTCTCACTGACTGGGCTCTGCATTTATCAGCCATCGAGAAGCTTCCTTCTAGTGCTTTCTCGGCACGATTGGTGTGTCACGTGCTAAGCACACACGCATGTAAGTCAGGCCGGGAACACACTGGAATGTACTCGATCGCTCCTGACCCCGCGCTATAAATAGCTACATGAATATCCATATGAGACCTCTCGTGTACGCACTGCACAACATGATTCGTTACATCTGCTTCGGACAAGACACTTGATGCGATGATGATGATAATAAATTCGATGATAATATTATTTTATATGTCTTCTGATAAATATTAATTGTGTTAGTGGTACTAGCCTCTGATTAGAGAATAAACCATCATTACTCTTGATTGATTGTTACCACATTTAAACGTAATTTTTATAGATCAAGCTGCTTCTCAGTCACGACTATTTAGCTTCTTGTTGGCCATCTTCTCTCTTTCATTGTTCCTATCTCATGTTTTAAAACCACGTAACAGAAACTGTCCATTTGGATTAAAATAAGAAGATAAATCAAAAAATAAATCAATAAATGTGCACGTGAATCATAATGCTAGGATTTATGTTTTGCACCCAATTTTGTATCTTCCTTAAGTAATCCGTAAAATCCGTCAGTCACGTGTCATCTCAATTTTCGTGTACCAGCATTTTCGCAAAAGTAGCCTCACGTGCTCTCTCTCTCTCTCTCTCTCTCCCTCTCTCTCTCTTTCTCTCTCTCGTGTGGACGAATTTATTGCAGAAAATAGCTCACGGTAATATGCTTTGTACACACACAGACAGCGCTGCCGGTTTTCGGATTGCTGAAATGTTGCAGAGCCTCAGTTGAAGAGCACCAGGAAATTAGGGCGCCTAGGTCTGATTTTGCAAAGAGTTGAAAAAAAAGAAGACAAAATCCTCCTTACATTCCCCCCTCCCGCGCCTGTTCCTCTTTCTCCAAAGTTGTGTCATCTACTTCGAGATAACCTCCATCAGGAGGTTGAAAGACTTGTATTAGAACGTAGCGTTACCTACTACTGCACATGTATTGCCCTAACAGTCGGCGATACTATTTTCTCTGGAAAAGTTTCTTACAGCTAACATGGTGATTTTATGAATGCATTGGAGCCAGTATATGATTTATATATATATACTAGTAGTCATGTAGACTGGAACTTTTTTTTAAAGCTCTTTTTGGGAAAAACTATTCACTTTGAAAATGAAAGAATAATGCCGGATAGATATTACAGTAATTACTTTCACCATCAACATAAACCAAACAAAAAGAGGAATCGGTGGTTGAAAACGAATGTTAACTACTTCTTTACTTATTATTAATTTATATATCCTTCTCTCTGTCTGGCTTAGATACTCCGCCCTCCACACAGCCATCATCAACGACAGTCCAGATATGTGTGAGATCCTCCTCCGCTGGGACGCGCATGTCGAGGAAGTGACGGATGAGAACTCAACCCCGCTCCAACTCGCCTGCGCCACCCCGGGACTGCAGCACCGAAGGGAGATCGTCAACGTCTTACTCAAATACGGTGCTAATCCTAACACCAATGTCCCCTTCGTGAGCTATAGCAGTCCCTTCTTGGCCTCGCTGACTGAGTACATGCGCTGTACAACTGACGACGTGGAGTATGACATCATACACGCACTCATAGTTCACGGGGCTAAAGTTCATTTCCGGGCCACCTCAACAGCCAGCAGGGCCCGAGATCCACATGGAATTTTACACTGCGTCCAATACGTTAAAAACAAGCCGGATATTTTTTATCTGTTGGTCAGCGCCGGAGCAAAATTTGATGTGGATTCTATCCAAGCGTACAGTAGTTTGGCTCCATACCAAAGGGAAGCCCTTCTATCGGTGGCCACAGCTCCTAGAGATTTGAGAACACTCGTGCACCTGTACTTAAGGAACACACTGCAGCCAAAGTACGAGGAGCGGGTCTCTAAATTACCTTTGCCCGAAATAGTGAAGCAATTTCTCGTATTTAGCTCGTTCCAAAGACGAGCTTCTTCTATTACTTGATGGATTTATAAATATACCACTGACTTCAAAGTTATCGCAATGTATATATATTGAAGTAGCTCATAGCTCAAGTGCATGGTGACAATCTTTTTCTTTTTTTTCTTTTTTATATTTTTCATATATATGTTTTGTTTTTGTTTTCTTCTTGTTGTTTTGTTTTATGTTCTTATGCTGTTGTTTTGGCTCTTTAATAAGTACTTTTTATTACATGGTGTGATATATACATCGTAAATACCATATTTTTATTATCACCTTTCCCAATTCATAATGGTCCTGAACATAATAATTTCATGGATGCCTTCATGGATGCAAACTATATGGTAATAATAATTATGCAGCGGAATTTCTTCTCATTACTACCATATGTTTCGAGACGTTTAGTGCTTCCTGCTTGCTCCCAGACGCTAAATTTGTGAAATCTCGCCATAATGTTTGCTATTTTCATGCTACAGAACAGTCCGTCCTTCCGTACGTTTTTCTGCTGAAAGTTTGGTTTTAAAAATTATTCCTGTGGAGATAGTTGAAATATTGTTTCAAGCCACCCCCCACCTTTCCACCACCCCGCCTTTCCAAACTTGAAAAACAGCTCGTTATGGTAGTTTTAATTATCTGACCCGAAACGTACAGTGAAGTTACAGAACACTTTAGTGTTGCAATTCTCCTGCAGACTTATATATCATAGCACAAATTTTATTGTGCGATATGCAGTTTTTAAAGTCGGATATATAATAACGCGCTGGTGATCAAGATCTTCTCTCACACGCACAAACAGCCCGGAATTGCGGTGTCTTAATGCCACTGATATTTAAAATAGATAATGGAACCCCCCAAACACTTTTTATGCCTCCTCCTACAGGAGTGTGAAACGCAAACAGCTGTAAGGTCTTAGTGATCAGATTTCAAGTTTTGAGTAACCTAGAGTTTTTTGTTTTTTTTTTATTATATATATATATTGCATCCCTTTTGGGGTTTGTGTTATTTTGTGTTGGTGATAAAATAAAATAGACTTTCCTATCTGTTTGTTTTTTGTTTTCTTTGGATATACAATAAAGAAAGAGTGACTTTGTTAATAATATATGTTATACATATCCGAATGTTCGTTCACACCCATGTCTGATGGATGATACCCGGATTTTCCAATGCCCATTTTGAACATTCGCCTTTACATTTTTCTTTTTTTGCAATGTTTATAATCTCCTCCGGACCCCCTCCCCCAATCCTTCCCCACACACTCATTTCCTATGACGACTTTATAGCAAACCTGACAGACTATGAATTTTTTGTAGCATAGTCTTATGTGCATCGTATTAATACTTGGTTGCTCATATTTCATGTGAATGTGTCAAAGATTAATGGAATTATTATTAATGGAATTATTGTTTTACATTTTAACAAAATTAATAAATAAACTATTAAGCTGGAAATATGAGCGTTCCATTTCCCCTGCTACAATTTTGTGAAATAACCCTATCGCATATCTGATACAGATCTTGGCATCTAAGCTACCCATGATAAAAAAAGCATTGTACGAGTTCAACTGATTCAAACACTCCCATTTAAAAATCTAGTCCTCTCCTAATAATTTATAATATATAATAATGCATTTAAATGTGTAGTCCTTTCGTATAATAATTTATACAATAATGCCCCCTTAGAGTGTGTATCATCATGCGTGTTTTTCATTCAACAGAGTATTACTACTGTATTATCATCGCTCTTCAATGTAATTTTATTGTCTAAAATCAAACGAGTTCTTTCTTCGCAGCAAAATGATGATCAAAGAACCAAAACTTGTACCTATTCATGGTGGTAAAATTTTCTAAGAATGTTTCCTGAACAGATCTAGTTTGTTGTCTCTCCTTTGAATCCGGTCTACAACAACAATAATAATCAAAAATAATATAATATATAATAATGATAATAATGATATATATAACATAACCAATAATTCCAGCAGGAAAAAAGAAACAGCATTTTTCTTTCCTCACACAAATCGGCATAGACTTTACCATCATTTTTTTTGCTAATGCTTGAAATACTGCAAAGAAGGGGGAAAGTAAACATATATACATGTGAAATGAAAAAAGAAGATAGTACAGGAAATACCTCATAAGGGGAGTTAATACATCGACTTCAGATATTTCTATGTGTAACAGTGATGCCATCCCTTGTTCAAGTGCATCCTTTGTCAAAGTAATTTGAACCAAGTGTATTGTGAATTTACATTTCATTTTGTTTTATTATTTGCATCTGTGTATAGGAAGAACAATGGAAAAAAAAAAAACCCAACCTATTCATCAGATGAATAAGCAACAGATTTGGACAACTTTAATGACTAATGATAATGACGATGGGCTTTCTTTCTGACTTAAGGTGTGCCCCAGTACAATTTTTTTTTTTACCCATATTTAAAAAGCATTTTGTTTTAGTTAATTTAATTAGATTTATGTAACTGTTTTTGTTTTTTTTTTTTTAACTGGCCTGTTTTTGTTGCTTACTGCATTGTCATTATATATTATTGCACTACTACTACTACTTGGTTTTCACAGCTGCTACACAGCAATCTAGTCATAAAAATAATAGTATGTACACACCGTAAGCATATTGGCTGAATGGATCCACCTTAAACAGGTCAATATGTGTGCATGATTATTATGATAAACACACAAACTAAACGTTATTTTGAAAACACTATTCAACCTCCTCAACCTCAAAGTTGTGTGAGTAAGTAATGAAAGAGTGAAAGACGTTTTGTTTTTTATAAAATATAAATAATCGTTTTCATAGTGAATGGACAATATAGATAGTTTTATTAATCACGGGAAACCTGTTCAAAATGTATTGAAATCTTATTTTTATTATTATACGGAAATTGTGCGCATTTAATTTTTTTCAGTTGTTCTCTTTGAGCGTGTGGACACAATAGAAGAGTGAAATTTACCCCCGTAGGAAGAAGTTTCAGCCTCAAATGAAACTTTTTTTTTTTAATAATGACTATAAAGAGCATAATAGCAGAGTTGGGATTTTTCTTTTGTTCTAGGAAACAACATTTACAAATGCAACCTTCTTGAGTGTTTTGTATCAGTATCCAACGCTATTTAGCCACATTTATTGATAATGTATATATATATAATATGTATATATCACGTGGTATTTCAATAGATTTTCTCACCAGAACACACAGATTCTCCAAACACGCACGCACACACACAAAATAAAATCATATTGTAGAGTTCATTAACGATAATAATATACAACTACGGGGTGTGTGAGTTGTGCAGAAATGCTCCTAAGGTGTATATTATATGTATCGGGGTTCTGGGAGAAATATGTGATAGATTTTTTTCCAGGGAAATATCCCCCCCCCCCCCTCTTTTTTTTTTTAAGAATGTATTTTTTTTTTTTTATACAAGAACGCTACATGAAAAGCACAATTTTTATAGTTTTTTTCTGCCAAGCCCGATATAGGGGGATTCCGTAGTTTTTAGTTGCAGGGAAGAAATAACCTTTTACAATTATAACTGGTTATGAAACGCTATCTGGCGCGTAAATTTTTGGCCAGCTTCTGTGGAGAGCAAAAAATGCGCCTATTGTCTTCAATATTGTGATCCAAGGAATTAAATAGTAACAATATGATTTTCATTTTAAAGAAGTTTTGCACACTCTAGTAGTCCTTTCGACTAAAGTGGAACTTTTTTAAATGTCTACACTTTTCACTCGTTCTTATTTCTGATCCTTTTCTTTTAAATTCTGATTGATGAAGACCACTCGTTTCAAAATCCTATATCTGTCCCAAAGTGGTATATTAATAATTTAATAAGCAAGTGCATTGTTTGCCAAATTAAAACGCAAACAGAGCATAAGACGTGTCAATCATAGAATTCATTTTTTTTATTTTATTATTTTTTTTTCAACTGAAACTAGTGTCTCCTACTTTCTCTCCTTCCTCCCTCCTCCTCTATAATTTCTCTACAGTGTTTGTGTATATTTTTACTCTGTTTTCTATTTCTATTCAGTAGCAGTAATACTCGTTTTCTTTTCCATAATTTTTAGATAGTCATTCCATCGTGTCAAAATGATTCCCATCATTTTTTTTTTTTTTTATTTATGCATGTGTTTTGAAAAAAAATCGTCATCCATGTATGTTTGTTTTTTATCTGGCTCATCGTATTGCTGTGACCATTTCATTATTTTTTTTTAACCATTTTCTTCCTCTTCACGGTTTTAACTTTGTTGTTTGTTGTGTTTGGGGAATGAAAAATGATATATATATATATATATATAGAGAGAGAGAGAGAGAGAGAGAATGTGGGGGAAAACGCACGACCTTCTTCCGTTTGTCAACGTGTGGAACATCATCATATTATATTTTATTGTTTGCAGCACGAACTGATATGTAAAAATGGTTTTGAGATGTCATTTTATTTTGGAATATTACTTGAGTGCAATCACCTATTTCTTATTGTTTTTGTCCTTTTTATTCATTGCAGTTTTATTGCCAGTAATTTTAGAGTGATTTTCAAATGGAATAAAACCATCAACAGTACCGGGTCTTTTTCCCCCCTTTATTCACGGGTTTGTCGGTCTGTTTCATTATCTCTGCTGTACATTCTCCCGCTGACTCTCTCTCATTCCTCCTTCCATCTCTCTCTCTCTCTCTCCATCTAATAATTACAACCGCCTACTTCCAGTCAGAGATTAGCGTGCTGTTTCTCCCTCCTCTATAGTTTTGTCCTATATCTTTGAGACGCCCCATCTTCCTAGATATTATACAATATTACATTTAAAAAAATCTCTCCTCTCCATTATTCTGACTTTTTTTCTTTTCTCCACAAGTCTCTCTGTCTCTCTCTCTCTCTCTCTCTCTTCTCCTATTCTATCTCTCTTCTATATCTCTAGCTGATCACATGGATCCCCCTTCCCCCCGCTCCCTGTTTGGACTATATAATATAAATAAATAATGAGGTGCTTATTGTTTGTCACTATATATATTCATATTCATCAATCTATAATCATCCATTATATCACACCAGATAGCAGCATTAAAACGTACTAAATTATGTGTACGATGTATCTGGTCCAAATACAGCTGTTATATATATATTTACAGCTACGACAAGACTTTTTTTTTCGATTCATTCTCTTGCACACTCACTGACCCCTACCTCCCTCCCCCCCCCCCCCCCAACAACACACATCCACACCACACCACTCACACGTTTCGGCGACTTTATCCGGACATTGTGTAAACCTATATTGGATGCCATTATAATAGCAGCACAGCCTAAACGTAAAGAATTCAAAAATAAATTTTAGCAAACATTCATGTGTGGGTGTTAGTGGTGCATACTGATTTTGATAGGAATCCGAGAAAGAACCTACTTTTTTGTTTTCCACCAACATTATGCTGCCACTTATGTTTAAAGAAGGTGGGTAATTTTCGTCTCCAATGCTTTAAAAACGTGAACAGCCATATCTGATTCACAGTGATATTAAGGTATGACTTGTGCACACAGTTTCAAAGAAATACTTACTTTATATAGTGAACTCTTGTGCACATAATACATTACTTCTATTTTGTTCTTTAACTGAAACGATGAAGGCGCTTATAAAGTTCCTCTGTGTATTTTTTTTTTTTAAGAATAAATAAGATAGATGCACTGATCACAGAAAAAACGATAATCGTAGGAGATATTAATGGTCACAATCCGCTCTGGGGGGGTGAACAAATTGATAGTGTGGGGAAGATGTTTCAGGCACTTATAGAAAATAGAGAACTAATAGTTCTAAACAACGGGGCCATAACACGAATAGCAGATAGTCATAAATGTAGAGACACAGCAATAGACATTACAGCCATCACGCAAGGGGTAGGGAGAGCGGATTGGACAACAATTAGTGACACAGCGTCAGATCACCTTCCAATAATAACTGTTATCGAAGGAGCGGGGGGAGTCACTAAAACCAACTACCCCGAACCCATAATTAACCTAAAAGCGATCAACTGGCCCAGATTCAGGGCACATGTTGACAATAAAATTAAAAATATTGAAATAGCTACACTAAATACTGAACAACTTAATAATAATATAACTGAGATAATGTATGAGGCAGCGTTGCAGAGCACGCCTACAACTGGACCAAAAATATGTAAAAAAAAAACGTACCATGGTGGAACGAAAAATGTCAACGGGCGGTTAAAACACGAAAACAACAGTATAGGACATATAGAGAGAATCCCACCCCAGAAAATAGACAATTATTTAATAAAGTTAGGAATGAAACCAATAGAATAGTTCAAACACAAAAAGAGCTACATTTCAGACAAATGTGCAATGAAGTCCAGCCCACTATGTCCACTTCTGAAATCTGGAGAAAACTAAGAAATTTTCTAGGAAATAAAAAACCATCAAGAAACTATAGTATCATCAAAATACCAGAAAGGGCTGTAACAGATTTGGAAATAGCAGAGCAGTTAGGAAAAGCATTCTACCGCACAAGTTCGAATGAAAGTTTGGGATTAACCGAGATGGAAAG
>JBCAUA010038173.1:0-12042 GCA_038406235.1 Peronia verruculata | reverse complement strand
TCCCTACCATTCCTCCACCCTACCCCACCCAAAAATTCCTATTATTCCTTCAATTTACCCCGCCCACTCTCTATCATTCTTCCAATCCACCCCGCCCTCTCCTTATTATTCCCTCCTCCCCCCCCCCCCCACAAACACACACACTCAAACACTCCCGACCATTCCTCCAGCCTACTCTCCTCCCTCCCCCCCCACCCCCACACCGTCCCTACTTTTCTAACCTACCCCTCCCCCAGTTCCATAACTTACCATCTCTCTCTGTCTCTCCCTCTGAGCATAATCGCCTACTTTTTCCAGCTTCATTATCTGCTATTACCTTCTGTTACAGCTTCCTCGGCCAGATCATTAATTATAACTATCTCTGCGGTTCGTCCAAAGATCAACCAGATATTTTTTTCCGTTCTTCATCACTTTCTCGCCTGCTTACGATATTAGCTCTCTCTGTCATATCAAATCATTTGAAGTTTTATCAGATTTTTTCGGTTCAGCTCAGCGAGAGATCCATCAGTTAACGCACAATTTGCAACTAAGAAATGAAAGAATTAACACATTTGGTAAATTTATTCTCAATTACATCGACGGGTAGGAGAGCCGAAGAGGATTACAACCAAGCAAAACAAGTGCAACGAAATAATAATAATACTAATAAAAAAACGAAAAAAGAAGAACACTGGATATGATAAAGTGATGTTATGTAAATGCCAAGAAAAACATACTACGTGAAAAGTAAGTGAAAAAAAAAATAAATAAATCAACGAACAACATTAATAAAACAAACAAACAAATGAACAAACAAAACAAAGCAAAAACAAAATGTATCTTGCAAGTATCGACGGGAGAAATATGCTATTAGGCAGAGTAATGTGATAACCATGTATGTTTCATAACCGGATACGTTAACACTGTTTCTACATTATACCGTGCTCGAACAAAATTATATAGAAAACTGTACTTATTTCTGCTTTGCTGGATGTTTTGGTAGACAGATGGCAGAGAGAGAGAGAGAAAAAGAGAGAGAGAGAGAGAGAGAGGGCAAGGGAGAAGATAGCATTCAGAAGAATGAAATGGGAGCTCATAGCGCGCAAGTGAAAACGAAAAAAAAAAAAAAAAGTTCGCGCAACGGAGAGAGACAGGGATGAAAAGAGGAAGAGAAAAAAGAACACAAACATAATGGACAGAGCAAAGACAAAAAGAAAATATGAAAAAAAAAAAAAGGCATTCAGTAAAGAGAGACCAAAAGAAAAGAAAAAAAATAGTGATGAAAAGAAAGGAAGAAGAATGAAGGAAAGAAAGAAAGACTGAAAGAACAATTGAAAGAAAGAACGAAAGAAAGAAAGAATGAAAGAAAGAAAGAAAGAAAGAAAGAAAGAAAGAAAGAAAGAAAGAAAGAAAGAAAGAAAGAAAGAAAGAGTTTTCAAATCTGATGACCATTCAGGACCTCCGGCCTGACACAACTCTTATGTCCTAAGTCTATCCAGGTGACCTTGGGGTAAACGAAATGAGCTCTGTGAATGTATCAGTTACGGTCCTTAGTGAATGGTCAACTACACCCACAGTGCCTGAGGATAAATAAAAGGATTTTTACTACGTTTGTATCAATCAGTTTGTATCTTTATGAGCAGTGACAAAACACGCATCTTATACCAGACCCATCTGAGTATTTTTTCGGGGGTGGGGGTGGGGGTGGGGGCGGTATTTATTTATTTATTTTCTCATTAGAAAGCATTTCCCTGGTCTCCCGACCTTCTCGACGGTAGTTGAAGAAAAAAGTCCCTCTGATCTGCTGATTAACCCGACGTCTAGCCTTCTCAAACAACGCCCAATTTTCCGAGATTCCGTGCGCACCCGACTTTTGTTGAATACCCCTTGTCAATTAAGCATCGAGTAGGCAGAGTCGCCGCTGTTCATGCAAAATTTCAATAACAATAACAAAAATCCCAAATATTGTATTAAAACAATTCTATTGACCAATCTGTGCATGCTCGTAAATAGGAGATAATCCTATTCTCAGTATTAAAATGCTCTATATTTTAATAAATAATAATAATAACATGAAATTTAAAAAATTGTATTTCTTCATTTCCAAAGAGTACAAGTGTCCTTACCTGCCTACATAGGCCAGTACCCGTATCTTTACCAGCAGTGATGAAACACACATTCTAAACTACATCAGACTCATCTGACTATTGCACAGGGTCTTATCTAAATCTAATCTTCCCTGATCGTGACATCTCATGGGTCACCACGATCACAGATGACAGAAGAAATATTTCAGAAGTGCTGATATATATTTATATCTTTTTGTTTTCTTTTGGTTCACTCTCTCAACGAAACACCGAAACACTTTATCAAGATGTTAGCTGTTTTGTCTCACTCACATTATGAAGACAGAGAAAAGAATAAATAAGGGTGTGGGGGGGGGGGGGGGAGAGAAGATATAAAAAAAAAAAAATATGAAACAGGGGAGAAAAAGGATGGAAAAAAAAGAGTGGTTAGATAACAGAAGCGAGAGAGAGAGAGAGAGAGAAAGAAAGACAGAGACAGAGAGAGAGAGAAAGAGAGAGTTAAAGAGAGAGAGAGAGAGTGAGAGAGAAGAAAGAAAAAAAAGAGAGAGAGTGAGAGAGAGTGATATAATTGTCTTTTGGTTTGTTGATTTTTTTTTTTTAACTTTCTTTTGCTTTTTTTTTTTTATTATTCTACTCTACTACATGTATTATGACTAACATTTCGGTTTTTTTTTTTTTTCATGTTTTGGTCTTTCTACACTATAACATAATCCTTCACCTATCAAGGCCTCTGTAACTTCTTTTCCTGGTTCACAATATAGTTAATAACTAGTCACTGTCAGCTACTAACTAGAGACCAACTATCCAAACCTTCATTGGATAAATTGCAAGTTGCTAAACAGAACTTACAGAAGTTAGCCAGAACTCAGACTTTGAAATTTCGGCAGACATTAGCCAGAACTCAGGCATTGAAATTTCGGACATTCCAGTGTCTTCCGTGGTGGGAGCCCATCGATTAATTAAGGTCAGTCAAAGTAACAGGAGGGACCTAAATGTACGGACAGTTGCTCGAGAAAGGCTTTTTCACAGCTCAGGCCGAGCTCGGCAAGAGTTAATTAGTGGTGCAGACAGGCTAGAGAATGAGTTCAACAGGTGCTCAGCGTAGACTAGTTTGTATGCTTTTACATCAGGCGGGGTTGAGTCTGGTTTGAATCTGGAGATTTCTATTTTTATTTTATTTTATTTTTTTCGGGGGTGGGGTGGGGGGGGGCGGTATTTATTTATTTATTTTCTCATTAGAAAGCATTTGTTGAACCCACTGTATCACAAATTCAACAGTGGTATCGATTAAACCTTACTCGAGGACAAGCGCAAATCGAAATGTTATCAGCCCATTAACAGATTATTGGATAACAGCGGCTCTGTGAGTTCTCAAAACCAGCCACATAGAAACGTATAGTTATGTCATTTAATCTTTATGGATCCTCTAGGCTCTAACTACTGAGGAACAGAGCAGAGAGAACCACGGGGGGGGGGGGGGGCTGTCTACGGAACGGACACTGCTAAAAGAAAACAAATCAACGAACCAAAGAGCAGCTCAGCATCGGTCACTGTGACCCACGTTCAAAATTTGCAGAGGTCCAGACAGATAAGCAATAAAACCTCGGGACGGACGAACGGACAGGTAGGCAAACAGACAAACAGACAGATAGACACAGACAGATAGATAGACGGCTGAGCTAATCAGCTCAGGACACCGTGACAGCAGATTTGTAAGATCTGCTGCTCTTAACAGCAAACTATCTTGACAAACAGTAAGAAAAACGCGTATTGAACAGAAACATGAGAGAAACACCTACTGAACAGACAATGAAAGAAACGCCCACTGACCCGTTAATGAAAGAAACGCCTATTTGACAGACAATGAAAGAAACGCCTATTGAACTGACAATGAAAGAAACGGGTATTTGATCGACAGTGAAAGAAACGCGTATTGACCATACAATGAAATCAAAACAATAAAAAACAAACAAACAAAACACACACATAAAACACACACACACACGTATTTGGCAGACAATGAAAGAAACGCGTATTGACCATACAATAAAAACAAAAACAAAAAACAACAACAACAACAACAACAACAAAAAAAAGCGTATGTGACAAACAATGAAAGAAACAGGTATACGACAGATAGTAGGAGAAACGCACATACACCTTTTCGGTTATGAAACGAACACTTTCTTCAATTTTCATTTTGGGAGTTATTTTTCATCCTATATGACGGACTTGTTGGGTCTAAGTCTAAGAAAGTTGCCTGGTCAAAGTATGCCTGAAGTCATTCATCTGTATAAAATAATAATAATAATAATAATAATAATAATAAAAATTTAAACAAAAATTTAAAATGAAGAAGAAGAAGAAAAGGAGGAAAATAGGAACATTTAATTCAATGAGAGGAATAAACGCATGCACTTTAACACACAGGCACACAAAAAGTAAAATATAATGCTCTCTCATAGCCTACTATTCTAGTCGACTGAAACAAAATTCAGCTAAGGAGATTCTCCATATCCTATTTAAACAACACCAATCTCTCCGAGTATCTTGCTTGTCTGGAAATCTATTGTACAAACAAGAGTCGAGTTCAGGTGGAGACAGACAAAAAGAATATTAAAAATTGTACACTGACATTTACAGTGCCCTGCTATGCACTGGGGAAAAATGAGTCTTAAATAGGCAGGAAACATATTAAAAAGTCAAAGGCAAACATATTAATAAGTCAAAGCGAAACATATTAATAAGGCAAAGAGAGACTGAGGTTGTAAATAGATCCAGAGACAAAAATAGGTCAGATAATATGAAATCTAACAAACAGATTGAGAAAAACAAGGAGAAGCTGATATACAGAAAGGGAGAGGCAGGAAACATTTCGCAGATGTTGAAGAGATATTAGAGATAGATATATAGTGACAGAAAATAGGTGCTGGTTTACTGAAAGATACCTTGGCCTACATAAAACGTAAAACACTCTGATATTATACAACTGAAAGACGATAGAGACATGGGGACAATAGGTGAACATAATAAATCTACAGAATCACCGGGAAAAAAAAAAGGAGACAAATTAAACAACACATGGGCTAAGATGGCAAGATACAAGAAAAGATACGTTTAGAAATCCTGAACAAAGAGAGGAAAAGAATAAGACGTAGAACATGAGGACAATGCAGAAAGTCTTAAAATTGCATGTAGTAGGTACAATTAAAGACCATAGTATCTAAGTACTACGAATCTAAATGTATTCGATGCAATGGCTAAACAGACTTTGAGTCCATTCAGCTTTAGCCAGACTTGAAACCGTATCTAGCCACTGCCACATTGTAATCAGACCAGTTAAAATACACGAAGACAAGCCGGATTAAGTATGGCTAGTTTGTTCTATAATGCTGTTCTCTCCACCTTCACCAGTTAGACATTTTAATAATGTGCGGTCTACAGAGTTTACCAGCCTACCAACTGCCATCAAACCCGCCGGAAGTAGATCGAATTCCTCCGTGCATCCCTGCCCTCGATAGAGGAGTTCAGGCTGACCTTAGGGTTATAAATAGGGCCAGTAGTGAGTAGTGCAGGGGTTTCCAGCCATGAGTAGGTTTACAGAAGCCCAAAGGAAAACGTTCGCTTTTTTCTTGGTCGACTTTGATTGACAATTTATTAATTTCACAACTCGTCTATCTGTATTTGATTCTGCGGCACAACGATCTTTCATTACCAGTTAAATATAAACCAGTGACAAACCATTGTTCTATTCTGAATTATTATTGCTATCGGAACAGTAAAGGCAAAGACAAAAGGCAATACAATTAATGTTGAAACCTTCTGCCTTTGTTGGTGTTTTACGAAAGATAACTTACATTTAGTTGGACAAAGTTAACTTAAAATTGTGTTTAATCCTATAGGTGTCGAGCTATTGATCTGGTAAATTACTTTCCAAATGCTACCTTGCAATACAGCTAAAAAAAAAAAAAAAATCACATATGACATTTAAGCATAATCTGCCAATTCTTGAACAAGTATTGACACCATTACAGTAACACTGGCACTATAAATAATGGTCTCTACCGACACTAATACTTTTAGGTAAAAGAACATGTTGTATAATATACTTTAAGTATGTAATATTTAAGTCCAACAATCCGTATATTGCTGGCATTATTAGGTTGGAATTAAAAAGCTTAATTAGAGATCAAACACAGTTTTGAGCAGTTACCCGGGCTATACATGTACCAGGTAAACAGTAAGGAGCCCCTGGAGTTGGAGGTCAGCTGCACCTGGCCACTGCAGCTTATATAGGTAGGTGCAGTTAATGGGCAGCCAATGTGGGTCAGCCAGGCCAGGTAAAGGTCAGTGATACGGGGGGCTGCACTCATGATAGAGATAACCTCCACCGGGAGATTGAAAGACCTATCTAGAACATGCACTCATGATATAACGAACTTAACGGCAAACTGGCGTATCCCTCAGTTACGCTGATTTTGTGTGAAACATCAGAATTTGTCGATTGAACATTACAATGCTAACAGTTGATCAGACTTAAGCGGGTCCAAGCCCAGTATCAGAAGCATAACGTACTTAACAGTACTGGTATATCGGTCAGTACGGTAGGTGATTTCCTTTGAAATACTTTGTCGATTGAACCCTGTCCTCTCAGTAAGGTCAGTGTTTGAGATCAGAGTCACAGATTTAGCGCGTCCCTGACCCATACTATAGCATAACGGAATTAGTGAAACTAGCGTTATAATCAGTGGGTTGCGTTTAAAACATCTGCGATTATTGCATTATCCATAGGCAGATTAACCTGTATTAATAACTTTTAACGTGGACTAGTATTCAGTCAGTACATGAGACCTGAACGAGATAACCTCCACCTGGAGGTTGAAAGACGTATGCAGAACGTAATGAGACTGGTTATCTGGCTGTATAGTAACAGATGTCTGTTTTAAAAGAAGTCTGGGCCGTTAGGGAGTAAACGGAAACAGAAGGGGAAAAAATGATGATGCAAAAAGAATGCCCCGGGAGAGGGGGAGGGGGTGGGGGGACGAGGAGGATGGCTACATCATGACGAAGTGAATAAGCCAGACATACTGCTTGTGAAACACAGGGCCCAAAAAACACGACCAAGGTAACCAAACATCAAAAGGCACGAGGATTACCACCCCAGCGTGTTAAAAAACACAGTGGGCCAGCCAGACATAGTTTGTGTACTCACACCCCGTGCCTTTGTTTGCTCATTACGCTCATGCCCCGCCATTGGTCCGGGGGGGCTTTCAGTGTATGTCAGTGCAGGCAGCAAACTACTGTGTGTGGTATAATTCTTTACATTCGCTCCTTACTCCTCCCTCATTTCCCTCTTTCTTCTCTGAACACATAAATTCACATTTTCTTTTCTTTTGTTTTCTTTTTTTCACCCCTTACTTCAATACATGGGGGGAGGGGGGGGGGGGTCCCATCATTTTTTTCGTGACATTTTTTTTCCATCAACTGATCACAGTTTTCTTCTTCTTCTTCTTTTTTTCCCAGCAGTTTTACGGGGGGAGGGGGGGGGGGCTCTAGCACTGAATAATGTTTTTTCCTGTCTGTGGTCAAAAATGGGAAGATCCGTGGGCGTTAGATCACACGACAATCTTTTCTGCATTGTCCAAATCAGAAAACTTAAACGGTGCAGTCATGTCACAAGGTTACCAGGACTTGCAAGTACTGAGATTCCAAGTACTGTTTAAGGGGAGACGAGACGAGGGAGTCAGAAGAAACGTTAGGAGATAACATCACAGTATGGGCAAACCAGCCTCTCCCCAAGTCAATTCTTGAGAGAGGCAAAGAACAGCAGAGAACAAAGGGGAGCTGTCAGGTCGTCTATGAAACTTACACAGCTCTCCACTGGCTAAATGTGTCAGTCAGTCGGTCGGTCGGTCGGTCGGTGTGTCGGTGGGTCGGTCGGTGGGTGTGTTGGTGTGTCGGTCGGTGTGTCGGTCGGTCGGTCGTTCCGTCGGTCGGTCGGCGTGTCGGTGTGTCGTTCGGTCGGTCGGTCGGTCGGTCGGTCGGTCGGTCAGTCAGTTAGTAAGTCAGTCAGTCAGTCAGTAAGTCAGTTTGTCAGCCAGTCAACTAAGCACCGATTAGAGAAGGCATCAAGAAAAGAAAATCGAGGTGGATTGGCCACACAATGCGCAAACATCATCAGGCAAGCACTGGATTGGAACCCACAAGGAAAACGAAAATTTGTGCAGACCCAAACAGACTTGGCGAAGAAGTACATACGGACGCCGAAGTGAAGGCAGCTGGAATGACATGGGCCGAGCTGAAGAAGATCTCTCAAAACCCCGCGTCCGTTGGAGGAGTGCTATAAGTTGTGGTCTTTTGTTCCCGAGCGGAATCTGGAGCTTAACTGACTAACTTAATAATGACAGAAAGGTCCCTTATTCCATAGCGAGCAGACTTTATGGTTTAGTCATCTATTTCCCATTAATTTCTCTTACTTCAGTCCTTATTCCGACCTATCTTCCTCCCCCCCCCCTCCCCAATTCAGACACCGTCATCATAAACGCGTGACACAGACAGACAAGATCAATAATACTCAAGTCGCCATCATTCAAAGTCCAAATCACGCTGTATTATTGATGAGCCAACTCGGACGGGACTGAATAGGCCGTGATGAGAAGGAATGTTTCGAGTATATTATTAGAATTCCATCTCCCGCTTCCGTTTATGCCTTTGCTAAAAGGTTTTGAAAGCGACCAAGTTGTAGGTACCAGACAGGGAACAATAGGGCCTATAAATTTTCAAATATCCTTTTCTAGCTCTGCTCAGTGCACAGATAATAAAATAAAGACAATTACCACAATAAGATGCGTTTTTGCTGATGATTATAGACACTCGTGTCTAGAATATTTAGCTGCTGGCAGAATGGAAAGCAGTAGAAAAGAACAAAAAAGAGCAAATGTGCCATCTATTTGTCTATCAATTAATCGATTGTTTACTTGGTGGTTTCAGTTAATTAAATCTGATGAAATTCGAAAAACATCGGCTTTTTTTTTCTGTTGGGGTTCTGGGAAAACGCCAAAATATTCGCCGGTCATTATATATATCTAACTTTTCCAACATCATAACTACTTTTTTTGCTACCTATAAATGAATTCTATTTCTTTTTCATCGAATTTATTTTCGTTTTAAGCAAAAGAAAAGAAGCTTCTGCAAAATGATTCTTCAAAGTAACGAAATGGGGGAGGGGGGGGGGGGAGGAAGATAGGGAAAGAGGATTATTTTTAATGAACCCGTTATATTTTGTTGGCTCCAGAAGGAAAACGTTCTACTCAGTACAGACTAATAATCTATGAATTGTAGCAATTGCTAAACTTAATGTTTGATCCCAAGCTAGAAGCGGACAAAGGCTGAATACTCTGATTTTGTTGTACAGTTATCTCTGTTCTGAGATCCTGAACATTTATCTTCATTATACCGAATGAGCAACATCTTCTTTATCAAGAGCGTAAACCTAGGAATCACTTCGAGATAACCTCCACCAGGAGGTTGAAAGACGTATACAGCTATACAGAACGTAACTGTAGACATCATCTCTATACTCCCAGTGAAGTAAAAGAGGAGATGGCCGAGAGAGTTTATGAAATATTGACTTGCTCTCATCAAAAGATTTTATGGAGAAATTACTTTCAGTGGCCAAGGATTTGATTTTTTTTTTTTTAGAAATAGGTAATGATGATAAAAATAAAATCATTTTCTGTAGTCAAAAGATTTCATGAAGAAAAAACTCTGAGGAAAATCACGCAAAAATAACATTCCGTAACCAGAAGATTTCATGAAAATTTTCCTCTGTGGCCAAAAGATTTCAAAGAAAATGGCTTTCTTATGCAGCGCTTCTCTGGCATGTAGTAAAATGTCGTTTTTCAGCCCGGCCAGACGTCTCAAAGGAGCAGACTGACATTCCCACCATGTCTGCCAGTCCGCAGTCGCCTCCCCAGTTATGGTTCTGTCTCTAATCTCCATCTTCAGCCCTCAGCGCCGCCTTGCACTCGTCCCAAGATGCTTAAGCTCCACAAGTAATGGATAATTCAACAGAGCTCTTCCACTCTCCTTCTACAACGTTCTAAATTGACCAAAACTTGTCTTCCCATTAACGCTTGCTTTCCCTCCAATCTCCCCCCATTTTTTTTTTCTCCCCTCTGAGTCTGGAACTAACCGACCTAAATATCACGCCATTTTACGATATTAATCTAAATGTCCCACAGCGAATTCGGACCAATAAGAAGGAAGAGCCAAAAAATTTAATTCGATTCTTGGATGTATCGATGTTATCACTGGCTGGGCTAGGGGAGTACAGATGGGAGAGGGGGGGGGGGAGTAGGGGTAGGGTGGTGACGGGGAGGGGATTCCGATGATAGCGGTCATGAGGAGTGTAGAGATGAGAGAGAGAGAGAGAGAGAGAGAGAGAGAGAGAGAGACAGAGAAATGATAGAAAGAAAAGAGATAAAGAAGGAAAAAATCGAAAGTTGCAAGACAATATTGACAGGGTTATTGCTTTCCGGCATAATGTTGGACATTTTTGGTGAGAGGAGAGATCTAAAGATCTAGACATGTGAGAGTTATTTCATTTTGCCTCCATCTCCGGTTTTCTGTCTATCTCATTATTATTTAGATTGAAATAAGCCGGGAAAAGAACAGAACGGAGGGCGGTGTGGGGTTGGGGGGGGGGGGGCGAGGAAAGAATAATTTGGGATGGTGAGAGAAGGGAGGGGGAAGCAGGAGTTAAGGCAAATCCAGACATGGTCCCAAGAAATTTTCTGCCACCATTATGAATTTTATTCATTTTCTACCATCAAAATGCTTTACTTTACTATCAAATCTTAGAGCTAACTTGTGTAAATCCCACTCAAAGAGCTAATACTATCTATACTGGAAAGCGGACTGATGACATTGCACATGCTGAGTGTGGATCGATGTCCATGAGGGGAAGACACCTGGTTAATGCCGCTCACATGTCCACAATGTCACGAATGAACAAAATTCACACTGTCATTATCTCATGATTGCAAGTCTGTTTGTATTCTGTCCTTGCTGTAACTCTCGATAAAAAAAAAAAAAAAATGAATCCATTTGTTTACATGAAAAGATTTACTAGATCAAAACTCCGAGCCTAGTAAAGGACGCCAAGCATAGCAAAACAGCAACACCTCCAAGACCATGGCGTCCAGTATTGGCAAGCGAGACACAGGCTGTTTTGTTAAGGCGACGTCTGGAGTCCGCTCTCCAGTATAATAGTTTCAGCTCCTTGATCCCACAACATAAGAAAGTAGAATTAAAGAAAATCTATCTCTCCCATTTCGTAACTCTCTTTTTTTTTCTTTCTGGTTTTTCATGTCCGTCACCAGCAATGAAGAATTTATTAACATGTATCTGATCTGCCTTGCTCGTTCATAGACGGAAAGAACTTTTCTAGCATCGCTCTTGTGGCGCAACGACAAACAACACAATGAAGACAAAACCACTGGTTAGAAATAAGTTTTAAAAGTGATTGAACGTACAGGTTCAAAGAGGTTTAAATGTAGATCTAAACACTAATTATAAATATAAACTGAAACAACAACAGTAACGACGACGACAACACCAACAACAACAACAACAACAACAACAACAACAACAACAACAACAACAACAACAACAACTCTAAAGGTGACACATCGTTCTCTTTTGATCTCCTAGTGATCACATAGATTAGTCCTAGTGATCACATGGCACAATGGTATTATGTTATTTTTTGACACGGTTGTGGACAGCTGAGATAACCACCACTACAGGAGGTTGAAAAGCTCATAACCGTTTGATCTCCGCGTTTATGTCCTAGATATCTAATTAGAACTAACAATTTCCTGATATGAAAGACATCTCAGCATGAAATTAACGAACATACTTCTACCATCACTCATTTTAATCAAGCCCTACCTTGATTCCCTTCTCGTTTCCG
>JBCAUA010038152.1:0-12042 GCA_038406235.1 Peronia verruculata | reverse complement strand
ATCTCCATTTTTCACATTTTGAGAAAATTGATGAGTTGTGTTTAGCAACTGTTTTTGTACATAGGAGATAGGACAAACTGATTTTCAAAATCTACCTGTTTGGGCGAGTGATCGGTGGAATAACTACAGTATATTAATATGGTAGATTTACTATCCCTTTTTTCATATGGCATATATATCTCCAAATCGCCCAAAAACGGAGATAGGACAACAAAGAACTGAGCTGGCGCTACGTGAACGTGGAAAAAATTGCGATACTCGGCCGAGCCTGCCAGAAGTTGTTTTACAATCGCAGTATGCTGCTGTAACTATTGGTAGAAAATTGTTGCTGTACACAGCTGGTTGCATAGAAGTTGTGAGTATTCTTATGTGGTCCGTGTGTGCGGTATGTATGTGCATATGTGTATGTATGTGCTGTTGTATGTGGTGCTGTGTGGTGTGTATGTGTGCAGATGTGGTGGTGTGTACTGCGTGCGTGTGTGCTGTGTGGGTATTGCATGTGTGTGAGTGTGTGTTTATGTGATGTTGCATGTGGTGCTATGTAATTGTGGTGCATGTGTGTAAGTGTGATGCCTGTGTGTGTGTGTGTGTGTATCTGTGTGTCTGAGTGTGTGTGTGTATATGTGTGTGTGTGTGTGAGTGTGAAAATCTTCCACCTGAACACTAAGACTGTGGTGTTTGATCACCTCGCCAATATTTAGATCCACTTTGAAATACATGCATTTGGTTGCCATATCTTCCTACTAGAGAGGTCGGGACATTAGACATTTGACTTTATATACCTTAATCAGGCAGAATGCGAAACATACATACACATGGCTGGACAGATATATCGAGACAGACAAACACATGGACAGACTGGCAGAAGGACAGAGAAACAGACAGACCGATAGAAAGACAGTTTGTTTTGTGCTGGGATTCAATGGTGCCTCAGTAGTATCACGACTATAATATTCCCTCTAGCACGGTACAATATGCTAACGAGTTAAAAGCTATCTTCTATTTAGTCCCTGTTTCCGACCGGAGTCATCGGGGCGCCTAATGACGAGCTGTGCACGAGTACAAGATATATCAATAGCGAAGTTGGACAATCGAATTGAAATGCTACCAAAAACGGGTATGCCAGACAGACGGTGACAATTTCATACAAAAAGCGACAGACACATGGCTTTCACATGAAGACAGGCAGACAGACAGACCAGCAGACAGACGAACATAAAGACGATGAGCAGACATACAGAAAAATAAGCAGACAAACAGAAAGGTAGACAGACAGAACGAGGGATAGGCAAGCGCACAAGACGGACGAGTGGACGGACGGACAAACACAACTTTTCTTGGGCAATCATGCGGTTGTTACCTTTCTTTATTCGTTCACTCTACTTCTGAGTAAAAAAAAAAGCTAGAACAAACCTACGTGTTAATGACTTAATCAACGGCACAGCCAAATGGCCTTGACTCGATACCCCAGCAGTTGAACCAGGTCGTTGTCCAGGGGAGTGGGGTTATCTCCCATGAGCAACGCTTAAACAAAAAACCCCAAAAACCTTTCTCCAGGTGTAAGAATGATGTGAATGGGGGTTCTTACCTATAAAACTTCCTATAGTTAGCCGGAGCTAGAGATTCCCAGCGGATACATCGGGGAGCCGTCAACAGGTGAAATTTACGAATCAGAACTGATTTCCTCTAAATTATAGCTGAGTGAATTCCCTGACGGGATTCATTTTGCTCACTCTAAGATAATCATCAGAGTTCCAGGTAGTATCTATTAGTTTGCCGAAATGGAAATTAGGCGATGAACACAAATGAAAAATTAGCATTTTTTCTCTCACTTTCTCTCTCTTTCTTTTTCTTTAAAAAGATTTAGTAGAATTATGGAAAACTGGAATTGGGAGGTGAATAATAGATTTGTTCCGACCAGGCGAACGGCTGGAAATCCCCCGTTTAATTTTAGTAGGCTAAGGGGTACAAACACTTCAAACTATTCACACTGACATAGAAAAACACATACAAAGGCACCGGATCTATGACAACTATTCTCAGATCTCGTGGTGAAGCGGTAACAGATATCAGTGAGTGTTCTACTTTAAGCAGATCGGTACAAACACTCTGGCCGGGATTTCCAGGTTTTTGCTTGGTCAAATATGAACTATTGATTTGCCGAATCACAAACTGAGCGGACAAATTAGTGGGTATATATATATATATATTTAACCAACAATCAAACGGCTCAGAAAAGACTGAAGATTGTGCTCGTTATGAAGCGACTAGAAGGAAAATGGACGAGTTCACACATTTAAGAAAAAGAACAGAATGATTAAGATATAATAAAAACAATTTAGGAAATAAATTACACTATAAATACTTTTTGTCTCCTTCACAGAACGCTGCACAGATATAGGTTGTGAAATCCGTGGGTGCTGTTGACTGTTAGTCTTCCCTCAGAAACCTGCATCCTTTACTATGATTTCCGACCATCATAATTTACAAATCCGACAAAATTGGTCCAAGACCATCAAAACTTTGCAGCTCTCACAATTTTGGACTAAGACCATCAAAACTTTACACATCTAACAATTCTGGCCAAAGACCATCAAAATTTTACATTATTATTTCAGTAACAATTTTGGCGTAAGACCATCAAAACTTTGCGGATCTCACAATTTTGGTTAAGACTGCATTTCTTCACAGATATAACAACACTGGCCAAAGACCACCACAACTTCGCAGATCTAACAGTTTTGGCTAAAGAACAAAGGAGAAAACCCCCACCAGGAGGTTGAAAGACGTGTAAAGCATAAAGAGAAACAAACCTTCCAGATCTAACAAAAGCGGCCGTAGCTAAGACGGAAGAGACGATACATACATGTTTGTTTATCATAAGACCTCATGTATCAGTTTCTAGCTCATGATACCAAAACCCCTGCTGATCAGGCAAACGGACTAGAGTATTTATGGCCCTTCCGTCCTACTAGTCATGCGTATAAGTCATTCTTTCCCCGCATCCAACCTCACTGATGTACTTTCCTGGAACCGTTGATAAGGAAATTCATCAACCCTGTCCCCATTGACAGAACGCCGTATGAGAGACCCGATCTGCTATGAGACCAGTTATACTGAGTGCCAGCCTTCGATCTGTTTGTCTTTCTTTACAAATCAGTATAGGACAAATCTGGAACTGCATCTCAAATCTTATACTAAGCCTCTGGAAGTCACCAAGGTTCCTTGCACTAAAATGATTTAATAATAACATAATTTAAACTCAAAGCCGGATTTGAAGTATTATATAACCCGTTGTGAGGACAGTCTGTCTGTTTGTCTGTCTGGCTGTCTTCGCTACCAAGAGAATATTCCTGTAAGTTTATCTTACTCAGTCCGTAAGACTGACACGGTGAGAAACGTCCAAACCAAAGAAATGGTGATGAGACGGCTCACACGAGTAGTATGTAGAAGAACCTTAGCCGTCTGAGAGCGATTCATGAGATAGATTTTAGTGTCATGATGAATGCTGAGTAGCTTTTGGCTCCTTGTGTTACACAGTTGGTATGAGCCCTCGAAGTACCCAACGAGCGTTTTTGAAGACTAAGGGAGAAAAATAACGCATGCCCACACTTTTTACAGTGGGAGAAAACTGAAATTGTGTATTCAAAGTCTTCTGTGCTTTCTGTTTGTTGAAGTTGTTGATTCAAACCATTGTTTTGAACAACAGTGGCCGTTGCTTCTAATCTGTTTAGATGACATGGGTTAAGGCTCCATTAAACCTAAGGACGGTAACCTTGAGAATACTCAAAATTAGACGTTTGTTGTTCTCCCCCTTTGATCCTCACCTGAGGTCATCAGCATACCATGGTCCATTGCATGGTTAGTCCATTCGCCCGTTATAAACGACACGTAATTCTCTTTACCCAATGTTCCCACGTCAAGGGCATGTTTTAACAGCTGTTAAATCTTGGATGATCAAAGAAATGCTTGGCCTGTTTGGAACATAACTTTGCCATGCTGACATTGGAATCACAGAGAACAAAAGTGGTCACACAGAATTTGGGAAGCTGGGGTTTTCGTGATGAAGCCGCATCAGTCCGGAGTAGATATTAGGAGTCTGGTGATATTGGAATTGCAAAGAAAAAAAATCACTTCGAACTTAGAAAAAAAATCACTTCGAACTTAGGAAGCTGAGACTGTCTTTAAGAGGATTACATCAGTACGACTGTGTAGATATTGAGGGGGGGGGGGTGGAGAGTGGCGTGAGGTGGCTTTTTTAGCAGGTACAAAATGACCCGTTCCACTTCTGTACTGAAGGGTGGTGGCCCAAACTGACCACTGCCACTTCTATACTGAAATATGGCCCAAACTGACCATTGCCACTTCTATATGAAACATGCCCCATAACTGAACGGTGTCACTTTTCTACTGAAATATGGCCCAAACTGACCATTGCCACATATATCTCCAAATATGGCCCAAAACTGATCGGTGTCGCCTCTGTATCGGACATTTGGTAGCAATTTTATCTACGTCGTGCGTGCAAGAGTTGCAATAAGAGACATATGCCATAACTTCCTGCTATTCATGGATGTCTCAGTCTGGCGCGGCAGTCCATTCATCTGGAAGTTAGCGCAAGGTGCTGCAATGTCTCTTCCTTTCAACTGCTCCAGATGTCAGGGCCATTTCGACAACGGTGACAGTTTGTCAGGTCTGAACATCCTGCTTGAAGAAACACTGACCTGACCAATAACGACAGAGATAATGGCGAATTAAGGAATTTACGATGATATTTTGTTTTATTTTCTTCTGCTGATTTTTTTTTCCTCTTTTTTTTTTTTTTTTGGAACTATATTAGAAAGACAACGATAAGGGCTTGAAATAGCTATGCCGGATATTTATACTCAACGGATGAAATAATTCAAAGAGAAATGGAATCAACTCAGGTGCAAGAAGACCCCCAATATGGAAACGAATTAAAGATAAGAGGAACAGGTCAGGAAACATTTCTAAAAAAAAATTTAAAAAGAAAAAAAAATATTCAGGCTGGCAATGTCAAACGTCGATTGTTTAGTTTACATCGCGAACCTTTCAATAAATAGCAGAAAAAATGGTTTCGTGGTGAGACAACTTTGACATTTTTAGGACAAAGGGACATGAAGGATGAAAAAATCAGCATCGTTTCTTGCCTACTTTCTCTTCCACCCTTCAGAGATAGATTTCTATAATATTGGCGAAGGTGGAAGCGAAGAAATTTATGGGACGATTCAGTTCAGACCGCCGTAACGAAATTGGCAGATGAATCAAGGTAATCGGGTGTGAGCAGTTGTAAGGTTTGATTGCTGGCGTAGATGGGCACAGGTAGACCACAGGTAGGCCACAAGAGAGATGTCTTCGCCAGCGAAACTATTAAATATACCCTCACCTACAGATGCTCAACTATAATTAGATTCGCCTTCCTTTTTTTAAAATTCTTTTCTTCTCTCACACACTCTTTTTTTTTTCTCTGTTTATTGAAACAAAGTTATATTTAGAGCTGCAAGCAACCGGAAATAAATATAGGGTAATCAAACTAAGGAACGAAAGCAGCTATGGTGGCATGTCAAAGAAGGATCTCCGCGTTTTTCAGCCATTTCTAGTGAACTGGAAAGAACTTTCATGTGTTATATCCATCTAACTGTCTCTCTGTCTGTCTATATGTTGTATATATGTATGTCTGTGTGTGTGAGCGTGTGTGAATGGGATTGAGCGTGTGTATGTGTGTAGTGTACAATATGTTACGTATGTCTTTAAATTCAGTCTGTAGTGGACATACATAATTACGTAAGTACGTCTTTAATGCCAATCTATAGTGTACATTTACAAACATGTATACATGTCTTTAAATTCAGTCTATAGTCTACATATATAAATATGCATGTATGTCTTTGATTTCAATCTATAGTGTACATATATAAATATGTATGTGTGTCTTTAAATTCAGACTACAGTGTACATACATAGTTATGTATGTGTGTCTTTCAATTCAACCTATAGTACATAATTATGTATGTACGCCTTTAAATTCAGTTTATAGTGTACAAACATAAATATTATTATGTATGTATGTCTATATATTCAGTCTATAGTTTACATACGTAAATATGTATCTATAGTGCACAGACTTACATATGTATGCATGTCTTTACATTTATTCTATAGTGTACATACATATATTTGTATGTATGTCTTTGAATTCAGTCTATGGTGTACATACATAAATAGGTATGTGTATCTTTAAATTCAGTCTACATGCTTGGACGAGCAGAATGCCCTACAGCTGTTCTGTATTGTAGTAAGCAGTGAATCACCACGACTATTATCACTTTTGAATGTGTCACTCTTGCTCATTTCTCTCAAAACATCTTAGCTTTGAGAGCCCAACTCTTGCTCCGAGTCTCCAACTGTGGACTGGAGCCTTTTGCAGCTTTCTGGCTGTGGGCTGGAAGATGACACCGTGCTCAGAGATAAGGATTGGACTCGTCACAGGCAGTCAGGCATTGGCTACACAATGAAAAAAGCCTAATTAATGACTGGCCTCGGCTGGATAGATATCACAAACATGTTTACTTTTCCCACAATCACATTGTTTCAGTGTAGAAGAGCATTTAAGACCTTGACCTCATTGATTTTTTTTTATCACTTTATAACAAAGTGTGAATTGGTTCGGAGCATCCTAGATGTAAAGGATTACGATACGTTCAAACCTGTGCCTTATTCCACGTAAGCACCAGCAAATAATGAAGTTTATCGTCCTAGACAGTATGAATAAGAAAGAAACTGACGCAAAATGTTATATACAATGTTGGCCGACATTCCTATCCGTTACTACATGACTGATGTAGGAAAACGCGTCTATTACACTTATTCTCAAAAACTACCACTGGATGGTGATGGTTAAAACTGGACGTCAGAGGGTCAAAATGAAGATTTAACACCAACCAACAACATACAAGACACTATTAAAATTTCATAGAAAACCAAGAACTCTGAGAACCTTCATTGGTTCGAAAAGAGGTAATGCAGAGTCCGATCGTTCCAACGTTCAAAACTAGGATTCAGATAAATGAACTCTATGAAGTTATTGCAGGGTCGTCTTGAAAGTCAGCACAAAAAGTTGTACATTATAGAATAGCTGTCATTGTTTCTTCATACACAAAAAATCAACAAATGTTACCGAGCGATACGGACAAATGTAATGATAGGTGACCAAGGAGGAGACTGATTCGAAATTTACAGTTGATAAAATGATGTACTTAATGCCAAATAATTTCAGTGCAATGCACACATACCTGTGTAGGCCCACAATTTTTACTCATAGGCAACATGAGAGAGTAATTTCACCACGATTAAATCATTTTATTTTTTTTTTCTCTGTTTGTCTGCTATTTGTTTGGAAATCATACATGTAATATTATTGTAATGTAAACTACCGACCTGAATAGATGACCTACACGAGAGAATGGTTATTCATCTTTTGTTCATATCATTATTCCCTATTTTGATATCGTTCCTCAACAGTTGGACAGCAACACATCCCCCAAGCTTCAGATATTCGTTTCGGACCCCGGAATTAAATGTCTGTTGATCTATTGTTGTTTTCTCTTATCCCCCATCTAACTTTCATTTCTCAGGAACAAAAAAGCTCATTGCTCGGGATCCAAGACCTGGTGTTCCAGGTGTTCTTTCTCCTTAAGCATTTCGGGAAAGACGAAAAACGAAACCAACATGAAAAAAACAAAATCAGCCCCGCATCTTCCCACCTTATCATACCATCGCAGATGCTCATAACCGAAGCTTCAATTATTTTGTGAGTAATTGACCGTTACCTTTGCCCCCATTCTGCCCATCTGAGCGCAAAATTATCTTGGGTGGGCAAATGTAGTTTTTGGGGGGATGTTTCTTTTTGTTCCGGTTACCTTTTTCTTTCTTGTCCGTTGGCTATAATCTCCCACCAAGTTGCACTCAAATACCGATTTTGGTCGGACTGCATAAAGAGCTACTAAGTCTCATCACAGCCATCACCATTGACCAGATTAGCACCATCAGCTAGAATCATAACACGACAATATCAAATGGCAACAACTACATCATTAGCAGCAGCTTCAGCAGCAAAACCGATAATCATAACGGCAATAACAACCACACATATCAACAAATTTTAATTTAGATATTTGCCATAACAATAGCATTCGGAATAACAACAAGAACATAACAATATTTCGCATAACAATAACAACATAAAGAATAATAACAATCGCAGTGTTCACCATAACAAGCTTATTCAAACAAACAACTAATAACATTCAAGATAACTACAGTAACAGTAACAGTTGCCATAATGATAACATTTAGAACAATAAAAATTGGAAGAATTCAGATAACAATTATCATATCAAGAAGGAAGAGAAAGAGAGAAAGAGAGAAAGAGAGAGAGAGAGAGAGAGAGAGAGAGAGAGAGAGAGGGGGGGGGGAGACAGTTTCTCGAAAGTGGCTTTTAATTACCTCTTCTCAACTGCAAAACTTCACATAAAATCAGACAATACTCGTACTGAAAAAGTCTTGAAAAGCATCATATCTATCAACCTTCCATGACATGCATAATAGTTACTAGCTCAGAACTGAAGATTTTCACCGTGTCACAGATCCTTCCTGAATCTCACACACTTTTTATGTGAGCCCTGTGACAAACATTTTCTCATTACTTTCAGATTGCAATAACTGGAAACTCAACCAAATTGCCCGCTGAACTTGTCTACCTTTGCTAACCCGTAGACTATGATATCAGTAAGTGTCAGAAATCATGTTGTTCAATCTAAAACCTATCAGGTATTATTTAATATATTGGTCTCTCTGAGTACAAATATTCGACAGTGCTACAAGCAGATAACTTTCAACAACTTTCAGCGGTCATCCCTTTGATCTCAGATAACATAAAGAGACAACAAAGCAGAATTATGAAGAATCCGGCAAAAACAGGGTTAATTTAAAATCCCTAATAATTTAATGGCATTCTATTCTCGCTAATAATTTCCAGATAATTTCCTGGTGCAGCTCTTTTTTTTTTTCTTTCTTCACGGGACGTTGCCTCTGGGTTCACAGATCTGGTGCACATTAACTAATGAACCAGTTGCACTTTGCCCATTCACCTGCGGGACTCAGTACTCACTGGTACATGAGACACGTGCAGAAATCAAGTCCACCTTTACATAGATCTCGACAGATTCCTCAGATAAAACCCTCACCAAAAACCTTGTGCTTTTAATTTCGTTGTTTAACCCTATGAACGGCAAAGAGCATTAGATTGAAGACCTTTTGCTCCACATCGAAACTGCAAAGAGCCAATCCGATTGAAAACTAGGTCATCATCAATTGCACTTAAATTCGGTTCCAAATGGTCCATAGTTTATGTGTTATTATGGGTCATTATGTTAGATAATTTTACAGCATAAACTGCCAGTCCCTAAAGATGAATACCTTGTCATCATAGAAATCGTAACACTGCAGACTGTTCAATAGACGTTTTGTTTTTTAAGAGTTAAAGAGGCATTGTGGCAATCGATGATTATGTCAAGTGAATATAATTATGAGGGCATCAAGAGGACATGGAGGGGAAAAAAGGAGAGAAGGAGAGAAATAGTCGGGTGTGAGAGAATGGGAAAGGAGCGAAAGAAGAAAGGGCGAGAAAAGGGAGGAGAAAGGTGGGGAAGAGGGAGAGAAACACAGAGTGGAGAAGTACATGCAGACCTAAAACGCAAGAAAAAAGAGGAAGAAGAAATAGAAAGATAAAAACGAATAAAGAAAGATACAGCTGATATACAGGCGAAAGAGGGCTCGAGATAACCTCCATGAGGAGGTTGAAAGACGTCTATAGAACGTCACGAGAGAGGGCGCGCACGCAAGATACACAGAGAGGGAGAGAGAAGGAGAAAAGAGAGCGAGAGAGAGGAAGTGAAAGAAAATGAGAGGTCCAAAGAGATGCAAAACAGCAAAGAATGAGGACGCTACCTTTTTGCTCAATCTGGAATACACTGACTAACTGACTATCATATTTAATTCATCTATAACTTTCATCTGACTCACCTGACTCTTTACCTGCCATTAAGGTCACATAAACCACAATAAAGATTTTCGCAAACAGACAAAAAAAAAAAAAAAAAGGTAGAACTAGGTATTAAAGATAAGAAACTCGTAAGAATTTCATGGCTGTCTGGGGTTAGATAGAAAATTGCGATGTAAATGCTGCGGCTTTTACCTTCGAGACCAAAAGGAAAAAAGAGAAAACAGTGCCTAGTTATCTAAACGGTGTCACCATAACTTTGCACGAGTGGAATGCATATTATGGTGCTGTGAGCCATTGTTTGTTTCCCATAAGAACGCACGGTAACAAAAGCTACACACTACGGCGACCAGCTGGTGGACTCAGTGGTGTAGTGCAATCAAGTTCTCCTTTTTGACCAGTTAAATTTTGTATCATTTGACTGGATTTGGGATACTGAATTCGACTTTGTAGATTCTAGATCTAGGTTCTAGACTTCAGTACGGAGAAGTTTCATTCCAGACCAAGTGACTCAGGTTATAGTTAAAGTTAGATTTAGAGTTAGGATTACAGGATTAGGGTGAAACATAATGGATTTGTTTTGTTTCGACCAAGCGATCGGTTGGAAATCCCCTGTCTAATTTTAGTAGACTAGGGGGTACAAGAATTCCAAACTGTTCACATTAACATAGGAAAACACATAAAAGTGCACTTGATCGGTGACAACAGTTCACATAATTATCTCGTGGTGGAGCGGCACCAAATACCAGTGAGTGTTCTATTATTAGCAAGGGGTACAAAGGGCTGCCCGGGATTTCCAGGTTTTTGCTTGGTCGAATATAAACTATTAAGGCTTATTCAAGAAACTGGAATACTAAGTTACAACATTAATACCATTTCGTAACAATAGACTAAAGAGCTTGTGTTCACCACCTGGTACCAATAATGTCGTCCATCCTAAACATAAATATACCGCGTAACAGACACCCTCTGCCAGACCATGGACATGTGGAAGTTTTCAGTCTGTGTCGACAGCGTTCTGACTCTGTTTTCACTTTGCGCAGGAAATCCCAATTTGAGCGCTCATGAGAGACGTGGAGGAAGAAGACGAATTTGATGGCAAGTGAGACAAGTTTTGAAGGCCGGAGAGAATAGGTTGGGGGGGGGGGGAGAGAATAGAAGGAGTAAATATGAAACACTAATCTCAAATGGGTCTGTAGAAACTGCTAACGTCTTCAGGCTATAATGTGGTATTTATTTATGCCTGCCAATAACACAGCACATAATAAGATAAGATAACATTAAATATGATAGGATAAGGTAAGAAAAACTGTTTTCAAGAGAGAATCCAATTCACAGTTTTTATGAAATTACACAGTATATAATGTGCGACACACATTCCTTTTTACTGCAGGTGGACCAAAATTTCACTGGTAGCACCAGAACTCAAAACAGACTCACGGGACACTCTGACTTGAATCAGTATACCTCTGATGGCTGACATGGATCTCTGGAACACTCACCCATAATTCATATATGCAAAAAACGTGCACAATAAGCAAGACTACATGCCATTCAGAAATTGATTATGTGCCAATATAACCAGATCATTCTTTCGACATTCGTAGGTCTCAATTCCCAGGTGAAAACGAATATTTATTTCTTCGACTGCAGACCAAACAATTCCTTCAATCCATCCATCCATCCATCCATCCATCCATCCATCCACCCACCCACCCACCCACCCACCCATCATCCATCTATCCCTCCATCCATCCATCCATCCATCCATCTGCCCACCCACCCACCCATCTATCCATCTATCCGTCCATCTATCCATCCATCCATCCATCCACCCACCCATCCATCCATCCATCCATCCATCCATCCATCCATCCATCCACCCACCCACCCACCCCCCCCCCCCCCCCCCCCCCCCCCCCCCCCCCCCCCCCCCCCCCCCCCCCCCCCCCCCCCCCCCC
>JBCAUA010038141.1:0-12042 GCA_038406235.1 Peronia verruculata | reverse complement strand
TTCTGAGGAGACCAGAATCCATTATTTGTTTTCGGGGGAGGGGGGGGGGAGGGAGGGGGAGGGAGTGGAGTCAAACTTTCTGTGATTGAAAAAATATATATATATATCGTTCTTGTTCATAATCAGATTTACAAAACTGATGAACTAGACTATTATGTGAAGGATGAGCCTCTGAAAAGAGTGTTAGACATTGCAAAAAACATACAAAGTATGATATGTTTTAGGTTAATCTCCTGTTAGGATACTGAAAATTCACTTTTCGTAATTTGATTCTCAAAACAATCTATCTACGGAGACTTGACAAGTGATATCAATGCTGGTAGTTGCATTAATATTAACATTAGAATAGCACACTGCATGACTCACAGCGCACGTTAGAAAGTTACATCCATGATTCTAATGTTGTTTGAAAAAAAAATATACAGCATCAAGAGTCACAAGCATCCGCTTATTTTAACAACATTGACTAGACAGCCACATTTAAGGAATGGAAAAACAGTCAAATTTTCTTTTACTATGTATTACACCGATGAACACAATCATGCCAGCCTTACTTGGTAAAGGCCGTTGTTAACTCAAACGTAACAGTAATAATTTTGACAATATCTTTGATCATTTTTGTGTTAACTAAAAGTACAATCTTCTGTAGCAGATCGAGAGAATTTTTTTTAAAGTAATAATAATAATAATAATAAAAAAAAGGAAAAGTCTTGATTGTGTTCAATGGTAGTCTTGTATCACTGTGTTAATATAAATCGCATGTTTCCATAGCATCAGTTTTCATGGTAACTGTACTAAAGATCCACTTACCCAAACTAATTGTTAATAGCTTACTCAATGCCTTTCCCACCTAGACTCTCCAACTAACAATAGTTGATAATCCTTAGCCACCAGTCTCACCATTTTACCTGTCAGTTGCTGACCAGAGTGAGATCACTGACATTAGGAGCGTTCTAATTTGTAGAATTTTTGTAGAAATCGGCTTTTTGTCACAGCCTTTTTGTCGTAGACTATAGAGAAAGAAAAAATGGGTTGATCTTAAGAATGCCATGGGGAACAAAAAAAAAAAAAAAAAGTGGGTCCATATAAGTCTGGCTGAAGACGCCACTTTTCATTTATGCTTCAATAGTAGAACACAAAATTTCAAGAAAAACCCAACGCGGAAGTACGTTAGGCGTTTTCCTACGTCATTACATCATTAAGATTACTGACTACTATTATTATTTTAAGGGCATACAGGTTCAATACGATATGCGTCTGTCATTCGTTAGCAAAGAGTTTCAGGCATAAACTTCCAACCCACCGTAACAGGTTCAAGCTAAGAAATGAGGCAAACCTACGGCTAACACAAGGTCAAGGTCATGGGTTGATGGAATTTCCTGAAATATTGGTGAATTCTACTATTGACAGCAAATCAAAATTTCCGAAAAATATAACATTCTGAGAATCGCGAAAGCTGTCATGCAGCTAAAGGTACATGCATTACTATCAATGTTGAGGCATGCTAACTTTGTGGTCGCAGATATAATAGTTACTTGCAAGAAACGCACCTCGTTCTTAATTGTTTGAATAATTAGCTAAGTTATCTCCTTTTGCTGAAGACCTGCAATGAAAAAAAAAAAAAAAAGAGACAAAAGAGGACAACCAATTTGCCCTGTCATTTGAACTATGCAGAAGCCAAAAAGAAAAACAAAAAGTACGAAAGAAAGAAAATATATGATGATGATTAACTACAAAACAAAACAAACATTTATCTGTAATACTAAGGTTTTGCGAAATCTTTGTTGAGAATCTCTCAAATATAAAGAAACAACATGGCTGACAGAAAAAGAATACTTCATTCAATGAACATCTAATTTTCCAATTTTGTGTCTTCTTGTACATATGTCATCCATCATTCTACCCCATTTCTTAACCCCACTTTTCTCATCCTACATCCAAAGAGATCAGGTTTTAGGCTTATACAACAGTGGTGAAGCAGTTGTACCAATGCACATTGTAAAGTATATCTATCATAGTAAATTGAACTCATCATATCAAGGCTGATTCCAGGAACTTCATATAGGTATGATTCCCTATTCCCTGGACATTCAGGTCACTCAACTATGGAGGCATCGGCTTTCTGGTTGGTCATGAGACAATTCACGGCTTCGACGACATTGGTAAGGTTTCCTTGCCAAGCTTCTGGTTTTTTGTTCGATGCTAGTCCCCCCCCCCCCCCTTCCCTGGCTGGCGCTTTCTACATCCATAATATACTACTTTTTGAATTTGTTTTGTAAGCGAGTCAAAGTAAAGAACTGGTCCTAGGCAAAGCAGACATGCCTCGGTTAACATCACCATAGCCGCCATCTTGTTTTGCCTGCACTTAAATTCATATGCAGCTTACTATGATCCTTTATTGAAACCAGCTGTATATTCTGATTCACTGTAGATGCTCTCAGATTTTTATCGTTTAAAATATCCAAGATATTGAGACTGATAAAAGATAAATAAAAATGAGCTAGTAAAAGTGAATCAGATTCAAACTGAATTAAGAGCCAGAGATACAGCGTATTGTGCACTGCAGAGTTAACTTCATTGTTATGTGCACAGCAGGCAATTTAAGATGATGTCCAATGTTTTATGGCCTTTTTTTTTTTTACATGCTTGTGAGGCAGAGATGATAAACGCTCCCTCTTATCCCCCCTTATGATGCACAAACGAATTGAATCCCTCTGTTTATTTTCTTCAACTCTTCAATATTGTACCAGGTGTACGGATGTTGTTTTCTATTCATATTTGCTTGGCCCTCGCTAGTCAATGGTGTACAGCAGGTCTGCACACTTTGCAAATCTGGTGGACACTATCGATCAAGAGCAGTTTCTCTTTCTTTGCATGTTTGTTACAGGATACAAAAAAAAAGTACATTTGCGTTTGCTTAATAAGACAAACGTAGATAACACATTTGATATTCCACGGATCCGTTCAACTGGCTGGCATCAGTCTCGCTAACGATGATAAGCGAGGTCATTTCCAAACATTTGTAATGAAGTGTACCACAAATTCAAGTAGATAATTTTCGTTGGGAAAGTACACAATGTGATTGTAATATTCCCTGTTTAATATTATGCCAAACGGCAAGTCAGATTTTCATTCAGTAATGCTATTGCTACTATTCCGATTTAATTCTGTCTGTGCTTGAGAAAATGTTGAAATGTACGCTCAACTTCATTCATATAGTAAGCCATAGAAGAACAAAAATGATACAGACAAAATAGTCTATTGAAGCGCATTTTTGTCTGTTTACCACCAACAACAATGACTTTACAACAACAATAACAACAAAAACAACAACAACAATAATAACGGCAACGACATTAACAACGACAATAACAGTAACAACGTAATATTGTCAAAGATGATGATAATAATAAAACAATAATAACAATATTGATGTTTGAACTGCTTCATAGATGCCTTTTGCTGTTCCATTAATTTATTAGCATGGCATTGTTTTGCTTTGTTCTGTTTCATTTGTTTGTTTGTTTAGCAACTAACAGCATGCTTTGCTTTGGCTAATGGCTGAATGTGAGCTTTTTACCACATATATGATCTTCATGGCGTTGTTCTTGTTTTCTCTTTTTTTTTTTTTTCTTTCATTTTTTTTATAACCATCATTTATGGTAGTACTGCAAACTTTTGAGGTAATGGCGTCAAGGGATCTAGTGATTCAAATCTAGATGCCACCTTTGGGTGTTTTGAGTCATTATCGAATAGGGGCCGAACTGCCCTGCTTTATAGATAGTGTACTACAAAAATGAGCTACACGGCTGCAAGATTGTTTTCAAATTGAAATAATAATGTGCTTGTGAGCATTTTATGTTAGCGAGTTTACCATAAAGGAGGTATTCTACAGTAAGTCGATGGGTAATACGCTTTAGACTGCTTATGATTCATGAGTTTATATGACATAGCGTGTCCGCAGTAATGTTTTTATTTATCACGTTTTAAATTCACCTCCGTTATTATATACATTTTTTAAAAGGATTATATAAGATAACATTTCGTTCACGTAAACGTACCGATATATTAACATGTGAACGGGTATATAAATATGACCAGCTAAAGCCATAGATTTAAGGAGAGGTTCTTGGGGACGAATTTTTGTCCTTATCCAATTAAATTTCATACAGCTCAAGATGCAGATCAAAGGAGCCTGGTCATTTTGCAAGGAGAGAGCTTAATATAGTCAGTCTGTTTTGTTTCTATATTTTGTAGCCGCTAGCTTTTTGAACAAAGTTACCTAATATTTGATATTCATTGTAGCTAATCAACGATATTTACTACGTTACTTTAAAACGGTACACCTTTCTAAAATGATATGATGTTTGTAATTCCAAACAGATCTATAATTTTATACCATATGTTATACATATCCAGCCCATGGAATTCGTAATCTGAATATCAGTTCAGCAAAATATTGTAGCATAAAATCCATTAAATTCTCGATATAAGATTGTTTAAAAAATCTGTTCTGTTTAGTCACTCTGTCTGGAATCTTATTTGGTCTCTCTTTAACCCCCCCCCCCCCTCCTCCTTCTCCCTTCACCCTCCCACTACAGGACGCCAGTATGACAAGAACGGTAACCTGGTCCAGTGGTGGAGCCAGACCGCCATTGACAAGTTCAAGGTTAAAGCCCAGTGCCTGATCAATCAATACGGCAACTTCTCTGTCTCCGAGGTCAACATGAATGTAAGTAGTGTTACAAACGAGTTTAATTATTACTGATGTATTACCCTGTTTAGACAAAGCCGCGTACCTCCTAGCTGCGGGATGCTGAAGTGACGGCTCTAACTGCAGCCTCATCTCTGGTTATAGAACCACTCACTCTTAGCTTACACCGTTGGTAACGTCCGTTAGTATCCCAGTGACCCTCGTTCGAGGTGCCGAACAAAATTACTTGCTGTGGATGGAGTCCAAGATTTAGGACACAGCTCCGCCTTCAGGATAGTCAGAATATTTTAGAAAGAGATCACACGCTCTTTAAATCACCTAATGACACCGTTGTAAATCTGTACACAGTTATAAAGCAATGTGAACATTGATAACATAGTGTGTTATGTTATTTTTTGACCACGGTTGTGGACAGCTGAGATAACCACCATTACGGGAGGTTGAAAAGCTTATACAAACCATAACCATAGCAATGCGAATGATTGTTCTTGTCTAGATAATGGTTATGGGGAGTGTTCGTAGCCATTTTGAATTTTGCACCAAGAAGGACATGCACACTGAAGCATTGTTTTTCCAAGGCGACCCCACCCCCCTCCCCCTGCTGCCTCTCCCTTTTTTGAAAGGACATGCGCTGTTACTAATTATCTTTTATTATTATTATTATTATTATTATTATTTAGTATTGTCCAGAGGATTTCAAATATGCGAAAAATGAAAAGCATACTTTACTGTGGAGAATGGCCCTTCAAATGAGAATGAGGAAAACGTGTTATTTTTCGAAAACGTCTGTAGATAAGAGCAATCATAATGGTTTACTTCAAAAATAGCGGGTATATTGCCAGCAGCCTGTCAAACAAATGTGTAATAATGTGCTCATTGGTGTCGTTACTTTGGACTCGTTGGCTCTCTGATTAGTTATTATTATTATTCATTCTGTCCTATTTTGTTCTCTCTGTATATTCCAGAGGAATATCTTATCTATACCTAGAGTGGCTTTGTCCCCCAGAAGTAAAGAAGCTATATTGTAAAACCTATAGTGCGATTAGGATAATCCATTTATATCTAAAATGGCATGACAATGAAGTTTACACACTAAGCAATAACTAAATAACATTTGAGATTATAGATAGATATATTGTAAATGAGGAAACAATATTATAGAAGAGGTTTTAAGCAAGCAACATTGGTAAATACCAAAAATCTCTCTAACAGTTATTATTAAAACATTCTGATAGTAGATGCTGTTGTAAGACAGGCTGGGATTGTCTTGCTATGAAACTAATCATTTTATGCGGACTGAAAGAGGCTGTTCTGCATTAGCATAGCGTATCATTTCAAAGGCCTATGATTTTCTTATGGTTTGAAGCCACTGATGATGTATTAAGCTTAATTATTAATTAAGGCCTTAGATTTCAAGCCTGAAATGAAGGTGAATATTAATGTTTATTTTGGATTTTCTTATAAGAGTGAACCAAATACATTTTATTTTTCTTCAGCTGAACGGCGTAAACACCCAGGGTGAGAACATAGCTGACAATGGCGGAATCAAACAAGCATTCAGAGTGAGTATTGTGTTAAAATATACCACAAAATGCTTAGTTTTCATAACTGCACCAGATATCTGGTACATTTAGTTTATACTGCACCAACATTTATTAGCGGTGCCTCTTGATTTAAAGTAAACTGATAATATTACAATATGAGCACTTCAAATGGAAGGATGGAGAACCAACAACACTGAAAACTTAAAGGACGTCTACCAAATGTCTTGGAAGAATACGAACCTTATGTAGATTTCTGTACCACAAAAGCTAAACGGTTAACTTCAGATATGCTAAAGTGCTTTCAAACAAACAAACAAACAAACAAACAAACAAACAAACAAACTGTTGAGAAGCTGCAGCAGAGTCAGGAGCATATGCATAAACGTTTGATTTTCGCAGGTCTAGAAATTCCTCTGTCATCTGTGAATGTCGCAAAGAACATGATTTGCTCGTATAATGTCAGCAAAGAAGTTATTTCTATCATAATGATTATTATGGTTCTGACAAATATCTGCCTGTTTAGCCAGACCAGAGAGATGTCCCTAATTTATATGATTATATATACAACAATACAACAAATATACAAAAATATAACGAAAACGTATTTTGCTGTAATCAAGTATCTTGTAAACTTTACAATAATTGGTTAAGATTTTAGAAATATTTTACTGAAATTAGATGTCTTACTAAACTGCCAAGCTCTGGTCAGATTCCTCTGTGTACCTAGAATTTAGTTAAGTTCTTAATGTTTTGCTAATCATCACATATCCTGTTAATTCTACTAAAACTGTTCAGATGTGGCACAGTATGTTGTAGTTAGGTGTAGCATCAACTTTACTAGTCACAAAAGTCACTAAAGACAAACCTTTACTTACTCCAGGCTTACAGGACATGGGTGGCCAAACAAGGCAAAGAGGAACCGAGTCTTCCAGGTCTTCCATTCACACATAATCAACTCTTCTTCATCAACTTTGCTCAGGTATGATGGTGTAATTGTTAACAGCATGCACATTATCAAATTCGATTAATCAAAGCGATATACTTACAGCATACAGAATCAAGATATCTCTCCCAATATTGGTCAGATACAGCGACACTTATCATTCACAAATAACCATTTATTTCTTCTTCCTCGAGTTTGCCTAGGACTAATGATGACACGTTTCCATTCATACACACCCAATTTCATTCACTTAAAGCTGAAGTTTATAATACACTGTTGGTTGCTGACTGAGTAAAAGCTATTAGTATATGAATCATTGCTCAGACACAATGTGTAAAATCAGATCTCTCTCTTAACGCATCCCCGATTTTACCACTTTACCACACATTCAGTTTTCAGAAAACATAAAAAGTCAACAACTAATGTCAGAAATTAAATAAATTTTAAGAATAACATATTATATAATAAACATATTATTGGAAATAACACTGTGCCTCTGTATAACGTTGATATTCGGCTTTTTATCTAATGATATTTATATAAAAACAAACAAACAAGCGAACTCGCATGTGCATCATACACTTTCATTTTGTGTCTGTTCCCTCACCATTGGTGGAACAATCTGAGAGAGAAGAATAATGCCAGGAGCAATATTATACCACATACAAAATAATAATAATAATAGTAATAAAATGACAGACATACATATTTTACATTGTCCATCTATTTCCTTAGCTGTGGTGTAATATCCTGAGAGAAGAGAATGCCTTGAATAAAATTAGGACCGGTGTGCACAGTCCAGGTCGCTTTAGGTGAGTTGTGATTTGACCTTGGCCCCATGCATCGAAAACAAAACATCCTGCGTTTAAACGAAATCTCAAGCAGACAATCAGTGCCAGCTCTTCAAGTACAGTTATACTGTTGATGGTTTTTATAAAGCTAATTATTCTGTCCAAATTAATCTTTTCATAACATTCAGAATGTCTTTAACAGTTGTATTACTAGGGCAGGGCACGTCTTTTTCGCACTGGCCTTTACAACCATGAGAAGAAATGCTCTTATCAGCTTTGAGGGTACATTATCCATGATCAGATATGACCGAAAGAAGCCATCCATCCACCCATGTGTCTATAAAAAATTCCTTAAGAAAGCATTTTTTGACAAATACATTCAATAGTCTGCTATAATGACGGATGTCTGCTATAATGACGGATGTTATAACAAAAGAGAATTAAAGAATGCTCTTACACCAATTTAAAGCAATATACACAATTCGTAATATGCCTTTTGTGGAAAGCTGCTTTAATGTTTTTAGGAATGCCTTGCGTTTTTTAATGAATAAATAAATTGCTAGAATATACCAAGGAGAGAGATTAGATCTTATTAAAGGCAGAGAGAAATGAGTACTGCATTCAATAGGCCATAATACACAATTGTAATTGTCTAAAAACAAAACAACAACATAATAATAATAATAATAATCTACAGAGTTATCGGATCTGCTCAGAACTCGCTTGACTTCCAAGAAGCTTTCTCGTGTCCCAAGAATTCTTACATGAACCGAGCCCGGAAATGCAGCATATGGTAACCATGGCAACCCTAAAATTTTTGAGCGCCTGACACTATAATGGCTGACCAGACTGCCCACAGCTGACGTATGGCTGGAATCTATCACCACCCGAAGCACACGTACAGAAGGGCCCATTTGTCTTTGTTTTGTTTTCTTTCTTTTTTTTCCCAGTCATTCTGCATTGCTTGAGGGTGGCCATTTTTTTTTTAAATAAGCGTGGATCACATGTGCGTGTGCCGGCATACATAGTACTTTTCAAGGGATGAAAGATTTATGTTAGATTGTACTCTGAACGTTTGTGATCACAACTTAACTTGTGTATTCGGCCTTGCGGTTGAGGTTGTTCAGTTGTTGTTGTTGTTGTTGTTGCTGTTGTTGTTGTTGCTGTTGTGTTGTTGTTGTTGTTGTTGTTGTTGTTCTTCTTCTTCTTCTTCCTCTTAATGCCAATTTTAACTCTGTGAACTTGTCACGGGTTGAAAACCTGAACATCTACTTTATCGACGGCGGTATGTGTTATTTTTTTAAAAATATTTTATTGTTTTTATTTTGTTAATTTTAACAGAATAGAAGTTGAATCAACCGTGTTCACGAGTTCCAAATACTTTCCCAATGATTCTTTTTATCACAATGCATTGCATTTTAAAATTGAGTGCTGTCGAAAAGTTGGGTGGGATAGTCCGGAATAGAGATCGTACGTTTTTTGCCTATGTAGATTTGTAACAACCCATTGTTATGATATTTTATGATAAATGTTTCATCTATGATAAGGTAGTCTTTGAAAAAAAAAATGATTCAGATTGTTTGTTTCATAGCAGCATTATGTAGTACCTTAACTGAACGTAAGTCAAGTATCTCAATGTAACCTTTCTTTGTTTTTGTTGTTGTTGTTGTTGTTGTTGTTTTTGTCGTATGTTCTTCAAAAGAAACATACCGAACGCTTAGATTGGCTTTATAGATATTCATAACAAACATAACTTTAATTTCAAAGAAGTTTTGAATTCTGCATTTTTAGATTACAATTCTTCATATAATTTTGAAGGTTACTTTGTATGTGTACATAATCTACTTCCTATGTTTCTCAAATCAGGTCTGACTTCGTCTCCTTGGATGTTAAATTTGTTGTCCAGATTACAGTGATTGATGTACTACTATAATACTAATGCTTTTCAGATTCCATGTATTTCAATTCTGGAGGAGCGACAAAATCAATTTTCTCTTCTTTTCATTTCTTTGCCATACTTTAACCCTGGTACCGTACTTGATTTTTTTCCTTAGTCTCCATGCCATTTCTGACATGTATGTGCCCTTACAAAATTTAGTACTATTTTCTATCAATTGTGGAAGAAATTTTATGTTGTCTTGTACAATGTTATTTATCTTACGTATGGAATGGGTGAAAACATCAGCCAAGTCGCTTTTTGCCATAAACTCGTCTCCCAGTCGCAACTCAAACTCGACCGTCTTATAACTGTAACCTTGCTTTTGTTACAGCATAGTAAACATGTTGGTTGTGACCTATCATGATTTCAACTCTTTTTTTTTTTTTTGTCAGTAATCATTTGATATTTAAATCATTCCAATAGACGGAATACAGGTCAAGTATTATTTCTGTTCTGTCTGATCTGTGGTGACAGAAGCCACCTTGGGAATGCATCACTCACATTCGAGAGGATTTTGTTCTAAGGGGTTTTTTTTTTTTTTTGAAAGGAAGCAAAGTTTTTCTAAATTTTCGTTGCCTTTTTATTTTTTCTATTAATCTAACACCACCACCCCCCTCCCCCCTTCCTTTTTTCTTGTCTGATGGCATTAATGATGTTGTTTGAACTAACCTGGACACTTTTAGTACTCTGTGCATAATCTGCGACGCACATGCTTTTCAACAAAATGAACACTGCACACTTAATCCATTCCTCATTGGTGCAAAGTTCCGAAATGTTCAGCAATATTCTTCAGACACTTTTTGGGGCAGTCGGAATCATTCTGATTGCCTTGCATTTCCAAAAGGTCTGTAACATAACGCCACCCAGTGGCATTGTTTAATCTCCCTAGCCTAGATTCAGCCTTCATTTTTACGTATTTACAAGCCTCTTTTTCCCCAGCTGCTTCGATACTGAAAAGGTTCCTACATCAGGACGTTTTCATTTCGTCATTCAAGAAAACTCTCTGGACGATGAAATGCTTGCGGTTTCCAAATAATGTATTGTCTATATTGTACGGTGGTGAAGTGTTGCATCAAGTCATGGTTTTCTTTCCAAATGAAAAATGAAAAAAAAAATGTAATTAACAAACCAATGAGAGTTAGGAAGAGCATTTTCTTATTCTGCTTGTGTCTGGATGACCTATTACCTAGATATCATTCCATGTTTTAAATGATAATAATAATCCGTTATCTTTGCTACATCATGCCAATTTTCTCGATTTACACTTTGATCTTTTTTTGCATGACTAACAAACATAAGTTTCAGTGATATCAGGTATCGTTATACGTTGGTACAGTTTAGTTTGTTGTCATCATTGAAATACAGAAATGATACTGAGTGTTTCATCTTAGATGTACTAGATGTAATGAGCATACTATTTTTTTAATGTTGGTACATATTCCTGTTTCTCTGGCACCACTAGAACTGCCATTTGTACATACTTGTATATACAAACAAATATACCAATTCATATATTAGAATCAATTTCATATCGCTATAAAACTAGGCTTTATTGTTATGTAGGTGAACACACGAGCTATATCATTGTGCTTTTGATAGTTGGTTTATCAATTTCATACTGTGCTTAGTTATATAAAGAATACTGTATATAACGACAACCTCTCCGACACCATTCAGCATGAACAGCAACACTTTGATGTGTATGACATGAAGAATTTGAAGAAGAACCAGTAATTAATTTGTTAAATTTCCTTATCATTGGGTCTTGCAAGCCTGCAGAAATGAGCCTTTTTGAGCTTCGGCCAACTTACTTTGCTTGTATTAAACTCCTTGTACCAGGCAAGGAAAGTAATATTACTGGGTACAGTGGTTTTCTCTCGGGACGAGATAACCGTCTTTTCATTGGGGCTGAAAGGTCGTGAGCTCAGTTCTTTGTTCCTCTATCTCCAATCTTGAGCTATTTGGAGATATAAATGTCATATGAAAGAGAGACAGTAAATCTATCACACAATGTAATTCTTTATTTGTAACACGTTGTGGCGTGTTAGCTCAGTGGTTTGTGCTGCGGCCTTTGGAAGCAGAGGTCGGTGGTTCGAATCGCAACGGTAGCA
>JBCAUA010038130.1:0-12043 GCA_038406235.1 Peronia verruculata | reverse complement strand
CCACTTACCCTCTCGTTACCTAATAAGGCCAAAATCATTAGAAAAAGTCCTCCGATAGCTATGGCAATCATACGCCTTACTCGCTTGTCTTTGGGCCCATGAAAGGGAGAGAACATATACACAATCGCTCCGATAGGGGACAAAACTTTCTTGTCTATCTTCAAGGTCGGTTTTCTATTGGGCAGGTTGAGGATAATGATCACTCTGAAATGATATGAGATATACAGATAAATGAGTATCCCTATAATACCTCAATATGTACACTAGCATTGATCATAATTATTCGTGGAAGCTGCTAAGTTAATCTGTGTGATGGCCTTAAAGATGAACTTCTTGGCACAAACTGTAGTGATCATCTAGGGGGACGCAGTGGCTTTGTGGTATTGGGTCTGTTCATGGAGAAAACAGGCCGGAATCGACTCGCGGGTCCCGTATCGAGGGATGGAAGGACATGAAGATCGAAAACCTGCATTTTGTCAATGACGCAACGGTCCCCTGGCTTCCTGTGGGTAGGGAAGCCGGACGTCCACCCATCCATCCATCCATCCATCCATCCTTCCATCAACCATTTATCCATCCATCCATATATCCATGCCTCCATCCAGCCATCCATCCATCCATCCATCCATCCATCCGTTCATCCATCCATCCAGCCATCCATCCATCCATCCATCTGAACAATACATACCCCAAAAATTGAAGTCCAACTGCAATAATAACTGGGATCAGGAAACCTGTTTTCTGTATTAACCGACCAGTGGCTCCATAAAAGGCGGAACTTATGAGACCTTTTGTACTCTCTACAATGCTAACTCCAAGTGTACGTTTAGCATTGCGGGGTGTTACGTCGGACGTGTACAGAAGGGTCCCAAGAAGCATTCCGGCACCCTGTCAGAGAAATAGGACGTCATTGTGCTCAGTCCCATTATTTCAGTTTACCAGACAAAAGAGGGATTGAACAAACAGTGTAAAGAGGTAAAAAATCACTTTTGTGCCCGTTGCCTGAAACATACAGCATGAACATTTTTTTTTTTTTTTAATTATGATGTAAAGAGAGCGTTTTCTTATTATTATTGTAATTTTATTATATTTTTTTCGTAAATTTATTATTATTATCATTATTATTATTTGCAATCAGTCTTTAGAATGGCAAGCAGTAAAGGGATTTCTCCTCTTTACACTGCTAGCTCAACACTTCTTTTGTCTGGCAAAGGGAAGTAAAAGTCTGGTCAAATTTTTAATGATCTCCCCTTACACAAATCCCTCTTTTGGAAAGGGCAGATAAACTGCGAAACGATCTCCCATTAGGTGCTGGAAACAAAGTAGCTACTCTTCTGATGAGGCTGAAAGGACTGGTGCACAAGATTATCTAACAATGATAATAGATGTCGTCTTGGGCGATTCAGTTTTGCCCGAGTCTCTAATGTGTCCTTAAAGTCTGGACACATAAGCAAAAGACACATTTTTGAGAAGAAAAAAAATGTACGAACAACATTTTCCTTAACTGAAATTAAATAGCACCTCTCTACATCTGATTTCCACCGGTTATGATTTAAAATTCAACCCGCTTTGCGGAATTTGCGTAAATCCGGATAGCCATAATATTTTTTATGTGTCCATATAGATCTCATGGTATATTCAAAAGCCATCCTGAATCTCTCCAGTAAGATTTCTCTGCATATTTCTCGGTGTTAGACTGAGAGGTAGACAGACAGACAGATAGGCAAAAAAGATCAATTGTCAAACAGACATATCGTTGAGGGCAGATGGAGACAGAGAATTATCGAGATAGACGAACAGGCAGACAGAGAAGCAAGGAGATGGACTGATAGAAAGAAAGTATTACAGACCAACAGACATGTACAAAGACAAACAGGGAGACGGGCAGAAAGGAAGACCAAAAAAAAAAAAAAAGGCAGGCAGGGTAATGATTCTCTGTGCATGGGCATATGGCCAACCAGACAGATTGATAGATGAACTGTAGGACAGAAGGACACGGACACTTGCGGTTGGCAAACAAACAGATGGATAGACAGATGAATTGGTGGATGGACAGATTTGCAAACTGTCAGAGCAGCTATAAATTAGAAACACGCACAGACAAACAGAAGCTCGTAGACAGGCAAAGAAACCGATAAATAGACACATAGTCAGAGGTATGCGAACAAGCAAATAAGTAGACAGTATAGACATGTACAGTATAGTCCAGACAGAAGCATCCTATATCCAACAGCTAGTATCTAAGAGACAGTCAGACAGACAGACAGACAGACAGACAGACAACATGTCGTCAATTAAACAGGCTGTCAGTCAGTTAGTCAGACCACCGAAGAGACAGACAGGCAAACAAAGGCTCACACACACAAACCAACAGACAGATAGATAGACAGACATCAGTACTCACAGTGCCACACATGCCATCTACAACAAAGCCCAGATAGAGCCACTTGACATCCAAATGCCAGTGAACCACGACACCAACCAATGCCAACCTGAAGAGAGTCCCCAGGGCTGGGATCAACAGCAGAAGTTTCCGACTAATGACGATGGACAAGGCGCCCAGCAACAGGCTGGATATGATACTGATACAGTATGACGTCAGATCCAGGTACAGGCTCATTTGTGAGGTCAAATCTTGAACTCTCTCCACGAGTTTTTTGTGTGTGGAATTCATACTGCTGCTGTTACCAGAACAAGGGTGACTGCAAACAGACACCAACAGATTTGAATCATTGTTACTTTTCGTAAAGTCATCGTACGCGAGAATAAGGAATAGAACTAGATTAATAGTAGAGAAAAAAAAATAATAATAAAGGAATGAAATATTTTAGGGGCCTTCTATTTGGGCCTACTGGTCCAATTAGACCTGAAGTGCATTTGGGTCTATTGATGCACCTCTTTCTCTCTGTCCGTAAATAAGAAAGTTATTGTATCCAGTTAGTTAGTAACTAACTACCCCCACCCCCACCCCTCTCCCCTCCTCCTCACAAAAACTGCAACCAGACTCTCCCATGTGCTAGCCACTACAAAATTGTTTCGCATTTACTATCTGGTGTATTCTTTTTTTTTATTTGCCCATATTTCCTCAATGCAATACTGGGCCCAGATAGACACTCCAAATACGTTAACGTTCGATATTTTTGAAGATAGACTGTTAGGGTTATTATTTTGTCTCACATAGATTTATCTGTGCATGAATCACAATATGGAAATGGTAGAATTATGCCTCTTCAACTCATAAATTGTCACCAAATTTATTTTCTGATATTTTGTGAAGCAAGGAGTGTTTACTGGGGAAATGAATCTTGTCAGCACTGAAGAACAATAAAGAAAGAGGGATAAACTTTATAACGAAGAGAGATATTATACTTGGAGGCTTATGAGTGGTGAGGGAGATGCTAATGTTTGATATTGATTATTTTTTGTCAGACTTGCTTATTTTCATTGTCTTTCCTGGACAATAGTCGACTGTGATTCATCCAAAACGTGCTTTTATCGAATAGCTTTGTGTGTGTGTGTGGGGGGGGGGGGGATGTGTGTTTGGGTGCGAGTATGTGTGTGACTATGTGCGTATGTGTGTATGTGTGAGTGTGTGTGTGTGTGTGTGAGTGTGTGTGTGTATGTGTGAGTGTGCGTATGTGTGTATGTGTGAGTGTGTGTGTGTGTGTGTGACTGCATTCTTGGCTAGATATTCATGAGAAATTTTTTAATTAACCTTTCATCTTCTTGCCAAGGCGTTTTAAAGGTCATTAACACCCTTGAACTTCAGTAGTTCATTCTCTTATTTGAAAAATAATCAAAGTGTGATATGACAAAATATCAGTGAAATATTTATCATTCCATATCATTTAACATATTTCTCTTTACTTTAATTTAGTATTATATGAAGTGCTAATTTAAAGTGGAATCTGTAACTTGTTAACCCAATCTCAAGGCTGTTCTTTCTCTACCGCCGGTTATAAGAGGATTGGCCGATGTTTTTGAAGCCTAATGCCAAATTCCTGTGAAAACAAGACGCCAGGACTGCCACCCGTCCTCTACCCCACCCTCCTTCCCCCAAATTCCAGATCAGTTAGGTGGAGTTCTTCGTGTTAAGAAAAAAAAAATCAGTGCTCTCGGTTACACATTGTATCTGAACATATCACCATAACTTAATAAAACTCTATGTTGCTAGGAGTTGTTTATTTATTTTAGAACAAACAAGAATTATTTACTTCCCTACAAGTTCAATATTGTTTTGCCATGTGCCGTAGCTGCTATGCATGGACCTCACTTTCTCATAATCAGCTGAAACGTTTGCAGTAAATAGCCATGATGAAGTAGTCTAATGGGCCACGGTACGACTCGGCTGGAGGTCGCAGAGGGGCCACGCAGGGAAAGTGATATTGGCAGGGTTATACAGTTTATTGCGCTATAATATAGTTTATTGATGGGAGTTAGTGATGAAAGTAAGAGATGAAAGTAAGTGTTCACATTATGATATTATCATTGGTTCTTCTCTGTCAACATCATATTCTAATACATTAGGGAAACATCAATATCATAAAATTGCAAGAAAACCCACAATAGGCTTATGGACTCGGAAACCTGCTGAATGGATCCATCTGAAATTTGGCGCACAACATTGTTACATAAATATGGATATGTGTTTCTATATACATATCCCGAAAAAAAGCTTAATATCTTTGACGTTATTCCAAAAATACGATAATAATTGAATAATAAACTATCAAGACTACTTGATCCCAGTTTTACGCTAGATAGTATGACGCGTTCAAAACAAGTTTTCTTTGGGTATTATTCAATTTAATTAATCAACCAAATATCATCATCGAGTATTCCCTTCTTTAATCTAAATTCACAACACTGCGTGGCAATTCAGGTAATTCCAGAGAGAGAGAGAGAGAGAGAGAGAAGAGGATCTTACATTGAACTTCAGTACTTACCTACTTGTGTCGGCGCTCGTGTTACCAAAAACCTCTCGTTCAAAGTTCTGAAACAAATATTGTGACATCAGGATGGAAAATGTTCTTCCCGAGCATAAAACACACACAATCATCATGGTAACCATGGCTAGTGGACACCGGTCAATGTTTCCTTCTTCGTCTTGCCCAAGTCTATCATTAGACACTGTTGCAGAGTCTCTTTTTTCTCCTCGGTTATCATCGTAGTTGATGCTGTTGTTGGGAGGGACTTGCCGTCCTGGTTGACTGTTTTGCACAACTTCCATGCTCACGGGTACACTTTTCTCACTGCTCTCGTGGCTGTCAGACTCCAGGGGTTGTAAGGACATGTTTCAGGTTGTTCTTGTAATTCAATCATACAATTTTGTCAGTCCAGACTCGGTAGGACGAATTAACTGGTTGACTAAATTTCTAACAAATGAAGAGAGGAGACCAGTGACTTTTCTGTGATAACATTGTCAATTGCCGCTGTGTGTTCTAATTTCCCAGATGTCTTAGGGACTGTGCTTACAACTGCTTTTCTCTGCCAAGTCCGCAAAAGGCAGACCTCAGTACGGAAATGATAAAATCGGGTGTAAAAAGACGGACTTATGATTTGGGGTGCAAGGCTGCGATGAAAACGACGCCATAGTTTTTGAGTTTTCGAGAACACATATTTTGTCTCACTGAATGGTAACGATATATATTTTATTACTCATCTCTGTGCCGATTTCTATTCCGTTACCCTTTCAATATTATCATTTAGCCCTTGCAATAGTTCATATTCGACTAAGCAAAAAGCTGGAAATCCCCTGCGGCGTGTTTGTACCCTCTGCTAACAATAGAACACTCACTTATGTGTGTTGCAGCTCCACCACGAGCGAGAACAAACTGTCATCAGTCCAGTGCTTTTGCTATGGGGTTTTTTTTTCTATGTCAATGGTGGTGAACAAGTTGGAGTGTTTGTACCCCCTGCTAAAATTAGATAGGGATTTCCCACAGTTCTATTGTTAGGTATATTGAACCTATCCACATACTTCCACCAATTCATGTATTGATCGTCTACTAGAATGGTGTTATTCTACACAAATATATTTGCTCCATACTTCACATTGATCTGACAGAGAAGTATTTCCATAGTACCTAGATTATGCCCAAATCAACACGCACTCTTCCTGATCAAGGAGTGTAATTTTGTTTTTAACTTGACATGCTATGAATAAAATTGTGTTCTGGATGTCATCATGAGCAAAATTGATCATAAATTATTCGATTTTTTTTTTTAAAACAGCCTAGGAACGCCAACACATTAGGTCTGCTTAACTTTTAAAGAGTTATCAACAATTATTGAAGATGCTAAACTGAAAAAAAAAAAATTAAAAAGTTCACGGCTGTCGCTCCAAATCTCCCTAATATAACAGCTGGCCCAAATCCTGGTTCCTCGTGCTAAAAAGGGAGAGCTAAACCGTCTTGTTGCGACACAAACAAGCGATTTTTCTCTGATGGTATAATCTACGCTGTCTCCTACCACAGAGAAATTCAGTGCAAATACTAAGGTCTCCTTTGCCTAATTAAGAGGGTACTGAAGATCTGGGTGCAAAAGTTCACGTGTATTCTGATACCGAAAGATTACTTTCTGTTATCTATGGATCAGGTGCTGCAGAACACAAGTGATGAACAACTTACGATGTTTACTGTGTGTCTGTTTTTGCGGTGATCGCAATACTGCACTATGCTTTCCTCGCACCCAGGTGATCAGAATATCAGGTGCGTCTAGCCTCGCAGCAGTGCTTCGACAGTCTGCAGGAGTGAGCATTTAATTGAATCTACAAGTATTTCTGCGTCATCCTAGCAGTGCTCAGAGGCCGAAATTTTACAACAGAGAATCTTTTTCATTGATACCAAATATAACCTGTGTTAGTTTGGATAATCTTTGTAGTGGTAACGGGGTTCTTGTTATAACCTTCTGGTTGGTAATGCTGGATATTTTTCAGTAACGAAATTTTTAACACAACTGCTTCATTCCAGCGGGATTTTCTATTGATAATTAAAGGGTTAATGGGTCATATCACCGGTGGCGTCAGTAGAGCGGGAAAGAGTGCAGTCGGTCTTGTCGAGAAACCTTGACCTTTAAAATGCTTTTGAGTAGGAAACTGATCACCATCATCATGTGTTGCCTTGTCTGGAATAGACAATAGTGATCATGGTTCTCCACTCGGATCTGTTATCAGTCAGCCTCAAGAAGGAGCTGCTGTCATAACATTTGTTTGTTGTCCATGAATTTAGACTTTCTGTGAAGGTTTTTCTGTGTCTACCCCTGCTGTTTCTATTTTCTATCTTCCCTGTGATACCTAGATATTCTAGACTCCTGTGGCGACAGATGTGTCCTAGAAATTTCATTTGCCTCTCTCATATCGTTTCGATTAGTGATCTTTTCAGATCTGAGTCTTTCAGCATTGACTAATTTGATTTTTTTTTTTCTCTTTCCATGATTTTCTCAAGAGACCGATGCAAGCGAAAAATGGTACTGGTTAACAAGGTTTATTATTTCTTCAATCTAGGCTGCTGAATGAAAGACAGTTCGAGTGGGAGTATTACAAAAAAAACAACAACAACATATGAATGTTAGGAAATTAAAGTTAGGCTTACAAAACATTAAAATTGTGAATCACACGATGCATAACTACTTTTCTCCAGCCCACTCCCTCTCTTAATTTCAGTCTGTTTGTCTGTCTGTCTGTTTGTCTGTCTGTCTGTCTGTCTATCTGTCTGTCTGGCGCTCTCTCTCTCTCTCTCTCTCTCTCTCTCTCTCTCTCTCTCTCTCTCTCTCTTCCACTACTGTTAGTACATTTCAGTATTTTCATAAAAGATAATTAAATCATATCACTTTGCTGCTATGATTCCGTAAAAGGCAGATAATAGTTACAATCCCATTCGCGTCCACACGCCAATGAGTTTCTCCTTCCTATTCTATTCCTGTTATGACCGCCATTCAAATTTATGCACTCAGGACCACAGACTATTTTCAGTGATATGCCGTGGAAAAGAACTTAACAGTCTCATACATCAAAACCATATGCTTCGAATCCTATCGGGGATGGGGTTAAATTTAGAACCTTACATTTCTTAATCTGAAATCCTTCCCTCTCTACAATATACTCAATCGGGCTGTCACAATCTTCTTTCATTCTGATCTTCTCTGAGCTGTCTCAACCAGGTTTATAATGGTCTCTTTTCCTGCTTCTTAGGCTTCTTTTAAAGTTCTTTTAAGTGCCTCTCTTGGTTCTGCTCCTCTTTCCTCTGACTTCGATTTCCCAGCTTAGCGTGTGTTTTAATATCTGTTGTCTTCCTTTCTATGCGTGTGATCGATGTAGCGCCGCCTTCTTTTCTTAATTATTTTTGCTCTGTGGAGCTGCTTTGAATTTGCCTTATTTCTTCTGTTACTTTAAGCTCATTTCATTTAATGCACATAACTCTCCAAAGACATTTGCCTTTTAAAGCCATTCAGCCTGCTTTCTATATATATAAAAAAAGAACCGTATTAAGAATTCCACAAGTTATCAACCTATAGATAGCAGAATCTGAAAGATTATAGAAATGTTAAATTGAATATACTGCTTTACAGTTGCTGTTATTCTCACACGGAAATTATGTATATACTATGCAGATTACCAAAGGTGAAAGAAACCGACAAAAGTGAGCATTTGTACATAGCTCTGGTTTAGAGTAGATTGGGTGGATGAAGCATGTCAGGCATGTATAGTCACGCCCACTCTGTTTCAAGCCACATTTAATATGCTATCTGGCCGGTTTGTTGTGCATTTTCAGTCATTTCATGGTGCTCTCAGCACTGACATTTATGTTGATAATATTTAATAAAATACGTCCTCTCTCACCCCAATCATCTCAGCAAAAGAAAATTTTTAAAATGACACCTGTCGAAGTACGTATAAAACTAATGAGGTCATGACTGGCCGAGATAAAAATTACCAGCATTTGACACGCTGGCCCAAAGATGATATATGACAAAGCACCCTGTCAATTTCCCTCTAGCTTTTTCTGTTGATATTTCAGTGTAGTGGTTTATTGGTAGTAAACAACAACAACAACAACAACAACAAGATATTCAATTAAATATTATATGTGCCTGTCCCAGGAAATGTCAGGAAGCCGTTGGATTAGGTGGTGGATTTTTATTTGCATATTGAAGCTGAGCGCTGTTCTATCATAGAGAAACGTGATTTATAAACCGAAGCGATAGCGAAAACATTATCTTTGGGATGGTTACAGGAAAGGTCAACAAGATCAAACATATATTTTAATTATCAATCACATCAAGAGAAACAAGTCACTTTAACATGGATCAAGACTAAATGCCCTGTGCTCGTGAAACCTTTGGACGATTAATAATAAGACCCCACTTTCATGATGATCCAATCTTCTACTCTCAAAGTTTACTTTCTAAGTGTCGTAGAAACTTCATAAATCATGCCCAGCCAGATATTATCCCGTTGGTTTTCAGTGCGATCTGCAGGTTGATTAGTCCGCGAGCTATTGCTTGTTATGTTTTATCGTTGTCAACATCGTTTCGGCAAGGACGCTCGTTGGCCAGTGGGCATTTGTGACAAATTAATTGCCGAGAGATTCCAAAAGCGTGGAATCTTCAGCATTAATTCATATTCTAAGTATCCTTCTGTCATTTTTTGGATGAAATATTGGTTTGGTCATATTGACAATTGAACTCTCTCCTCCTCGTGGACTCCCCGAGGGTCTGTATTACTCGAGAAGGTCCTCGATCATGTAAGCTCAGTATTTTCTGTGTCTGGAGATTAAAAATAATTCAACACGAGATGATTTGTTTTTCCATAGTGATATTTTAATTTTTTATTTTTTTTTTAAATTTTGTTATTTATATATATATATACATATTTCTTGCTTACCAGTCATGAGTAATGTTTCAAATAGCAAGAGAAGACACGATTTTTCCCTTCTTCACAGTGCTTGTGTTACACCTGAAGTACTTCACAAAAGTTCACAATTGAACTCTAACAAGGGCAATAATAGTGCAACAAGAGACATGCATTAGCATCAGTCACTCAGTTCATCTATCTGTCTTATGCGTTTCACTCATTTTACATTTGTTAGGCCGAAAACATACTGGTCTGTCCGATCAGCAGCCACCAAAGGTGGGTGGCTGTCGGAGGAAAAAGATGAGCATCGTGAACTCGTCAGACTCGACCTCTGACGGCATTTTTATGTATGTGGTGTATGTGGCTGTTGGTCGATCTTGAACATCCTGCAAGATGTAAGAACATCCTCCTTTCCAATGGAAAGCTCGCCATTTTACTAGATGTAGAGCTAGATTAAAAAACTAGGCTAGCCTATTGGATAGGCCTATTTTCATGTCCCTGAACGAAGAAATGAATGACTACAAGAGTGCCTAAAAGAGATATTAAGAGACTTTGCTGGCAACTAGGCCAACGTTTGTATCAGGCAAAGTTGATTTTTTTTTTCAAACAATAAAAAACCACGCTATAAGCAAAAAATCGCAAAACCATCGTACCAGTGCCTAAATTTTGGTCGCTGATTTCAAATCTCTTATCAAAAGTAACATTTGATGAAAAAAAAAAGTCATTTTTTGTTTATGATCTCTTCTAGCAAATATCTTGAACCCCAAGTGCCAGGGTAGGGTATTGGATGACACCCCTGAGACAAACACAATCATGACCACACAAAATATCAGCGTAGAATATCAGTGTAAGCGTTCACCAAGTGTTCTAAAATAAATATACACTCATAAAAAGAGTGAAATTCTCTTTATTATTTCTGTTCCATCTGAGCACAGATCAAGACACACTTGGTTTCGACAGAAATCACATATACTCAGAGAGACTCTGTGTAGCTCTTATTCATATGGTGAGCAAAAGGCAAAAAACAGAGGGCCAGGGAAAAAAGATACAAAAGTCATGGATTAAGGGCTAGTAGCTAAAAAGGGGCTGTCTGAGGCTAATAGCAGAATTTTAAAAAATTAATAAAGAACAAGGTTGTTGCTTCAAAAAATTTGAAGCATTTTTTCTCAAATCACGAATTTTTGTAACCATCGTTATCTTTTTCTTTTTAATTTCATACAGTTTATAACCACATTTGGCAAAATCGATGTTAACAAGACCAAAACAATAAGATGCACGTCTTATTCTGTGTGTGCGTTTTAGAGAAAAATAAGTTTTTGTTCTGAAAAAAAAAAAAGGGCGAGATGTGAAATTTCACAACATGGCATCTTTAAATTTTTTTACGAAAATATTTTTTTTCCCATGAAGATCTGAGAGTACTAACTTATTCGACAGTATGCCAAAAAATAAGCTGACCAAGTTTCATAAAGTCCCACTGATATTTGAAAGTATGAAGATTTAATTTTTTTTTTTAATCTCTTTAATAATGCACTAGACGTGGAAGAAAGAATAGGATAAATTAAATAAAGCACTTTACGTACCTTATTACAGGAAAAATAACCTTATGATTTGAAATAATTGTTGAATATATGTGAGTTGCAGATTTTAAAACTATCTGAATCAATATAACTGAATGTAGTAATTACAAAAGATTAATTAAAAATCCCAAATTGGAAATATTATAGCTTGTGCTTGTTTTATTTCCTCTGAAAATTCACTTTCGGAATGGTCATATTTTATTATTTGTAATTATATTTAGTATGTGTATGTCTGTCTATTTCATTGTGTATATTCTTCATTTTCAGTCTTTGGAAGTAGCAAAGCTTTGCTATGTATAAAATAATAATGTTTCTCTTGACTGGGGAGGGTTAAAAAGTAAACTGATGCCGGAAAATTAATAGATTGATTTGATTTGATTTACCTTCGGCCTTTCAATCTCCAATATGGTGGTTATCTCGGCCCTTTGTCAACTGATCACGTCAGGCAGTGCCAAAGTTGGTAGTCTCCTTTATGTTATGTTTGGGTGTGCCATCTGCCCCGTTTCCAGATCTGTTGGCCGACCTCGGCTTTCTGTATGCCTCCAGGACTAAAAGTTAGTTTTAAAAATGGGCTCATGGCCTTTATTATTCAATTCCAGGAAATAAGTCTGCC